>JAMKCH010007998.1:0-54626 GCA_023653785.1 Ophioderma brevispina
TTTGAACATCAATTTCTCACAATTAAATATTTCACTACTCTTCCATTCTTTGTACAGCTTGATCAGCTTTTAGGCAGAAGGAAAACTGGCCTGGACTCGGTAGTAGAATTTGGCATGGAAGATAGATAAACTATGATTAAAAGGATTATGGCAGGGACTTCTCCATCGTGCTAGCGGCAGGACGTACCATGAAGAATTTCAAAACCCACTCCAAAGTACCATTGAAGGATGATTGTAAGTCTAGGGGGTTGGTTCTATAGTTTGCCCGTGTATCCTGCTTGTTTCAGGTTCTGATGAAATGACTCCTAACAGACCAGTTTTCAGTGAAAAATATGCTCCCAACAGGACTTAATTTTCTTAGGAACTTGGAGAAACTGGCGGAGCATGAATTAAATAAAAGACGAAAAATACATGGTCTCGAAACCCAGGTCCTCTCGTAACTCGGATGTCCTCTCGCCCTATTTAGCAAGAGGAACGGGTTTTGGTTCAGACCGCCCTATATTCGTCTTTTATTTACTCAATGCTTGCTAGTTCTCGAGATTTATATAACTAATAATTATGAAATAATTCTCTTGGGTTGTATCAGTTACTTGATCCTCGCGTGCCTTGAAAGTGAGTTCGATCGTTAAAAGGATTCTGCTGGAATCATGCATCTCCTTCTAATACATAAAGGACTAATTTTCATTACAATCCTGACCCCTAGCAGGACCTGTTTGGTTCCCCCGCCGACTTTTCAGTGGCAAAGGGGGAGGGACTATAGGAAATGCCCTGGTATTCTGCGTGCATGTGTGGGAGGCGTCCCAAGTGAATATCTTCGGATCTAAGCCAGAGGGGTGCCCAAATTCGCAAAACATAGATGTATCTCATGTTAGGTGATTGCTCCGATACGAGGGGTCATGGGGTCAAATCAAATACGGTCAAAAATAGGGTTAAATTGATATAAACCAGGTCAACACGATTATCTGTTTGATCTAAGCAAGTATGGGTATCACTTTGCACCATAGATGGCTCCCAAGTCGTCAGGGATGAGTTCGAGATAGATGGGTCATTTAGTTAGCAGATGACATGGGTTCCCATGCACCACTTAAAACTAAAATTCTAACATGATTTTAGAATCTCTATGACATTTACTTAAGGAATTGAGTTACCAAAATCAACAATTGTCCCAAGTGGTCCGTTTGGCGGCCATCGGGATTAGAGGGATTAAATCGTTTCCAAAGTGGTTCAATTAGTTGAAAAGTATCTCAATGATTAGTCTCATCATAAGGTATCAGAAAATATCGTAGTTTGGTATATCTGTAGATGTGATTTTCCGTTACAGAGATATGGGTGAAAATGTGGATAAAGGTCATTGAACTTTTGACATTGGTCATTTACAGGGGGCAAATTTCCAAAAGGCTTGCAATCTTGACAAAATTGGTGTCAAATTTGGTATGAGCAGGAAGCAATCAGGAAATGTACAGTTTCCATATTCAAATCTTCCATTTTGTTTATTCATTAGGAAAGAGATGAGAAGTCCCTAATTCCAAGAAAAACAATACAATTGTGAAAACAGTAATTATGCCGAATATTTACCCACCTAACTAAAAATCCTAGATAGTGCAAAATATACTTTTCCTGGATTACTCTGTTCATAGATACAATTGATACCAAATTTGTCCAAGATCCAATTTGCATTTTGAAATTTAGGCCCTGTACAATGATGAATCAAAAGTTGCATGCAATGACCTTATATCAGTTTTCACCCTATCTTGCAACTGAAATAACAAGATATACAAACTCTATATTTTCTGATTTCCTATGATGAGTGAGACGAATCATTGACGATCATTTTCAATCTCACTCAGACCATTTTATATGACGAATCTCTTTGGCTCCAAGATGGCCACCAAACGGACCACTTGGGACAATATTTGATTTGGTACATCAAAATCTTAAAAAACAAGTAGATGTATGTAGAGATATAAAAATAATGTTAGAATTTAGTTTTTTTTTAAGGGGGTGCATGGGAACCCATGTAATCTGCTAGACTAATTGGGCATTTGTCAAAGGTCCAAATCAAATATCTGGTCAAAATGGGAAAATGACTATAAAAACTTGTGGAAGGAGATGAAACTTGGTGGGGGTGGTAATTTAGTGCCTCTAAGTTTGCAGGTCATTTCAAGGTCATGTGGGGTCATTCAGGTCAAATCTCTAAATACCATGGGTGGGATGACCAAAAACTTGGGGGGTGGTAAACTTCAGTGCCAAAATGTTAAGTCATTTCAGGTCATGTTAGGGTCATCCAAGGTCATGATCACTGTACATGGCTGTATGGCCATGAAACTGGTTAGGTGTTGTCAATAATTTGATGCTATTTTTTCAGGTCATTTCAGGTATCTGGGGTCATCCGAGGTCAAATCACTGCAACTGTGGTAGGGTCAGAAACTTGGTGGATGTGGTCAAAACATTCCAGTGTGGAAATTTTGCAAGGTCATTTCAAGTCATGTGGGGTCATCCAAGTGGTTCTCCCGGTGATCTTAAAGTTATGTACGTTTCCTCCTTTTACTAACGCTAGGGACGGGGGGACCCTTGTGTTCGAGAACAAGAACCGCCTTGTTCAATTAAAAAATACATGTAAACAGTAAAATAGAAAACAATTACATTTAGCACAGTAGGAAAATGACACCTCAGGTCATTTGTGCTGAAGTTTCATTTGGTTGCAAATTACTTAATCACCAAAATCGTAGATTACCGCCCATGTGTATGTATGTGTGGGTGTTTGATAAGCTTTTTCAAATTTCGACCATGGGACACCTTCACTCCAATTGACCACCAAAATTGTAGGTGCACCATTAGACTGTGCATCTTGTAGGGTTAAAGGTAACATACCAAGGTCAAGGTCAGTGGAGGTCACAAAATTTTGTGCAGAGAGTAAGGAAAAGGTGGATTGCAAAAGAGTGACCACTAGTAGTTTGGAATGGTCTTGCTTGGAAGCACAAAAATTTCAGAAAATTGATTTCGGATAATTTGTAATTTCAAAAAATTCCAGAAAAAACGGTTAATTTGGTGAGTGACTTTCTAAAAGCGATGTAGTAAAACTTATTTGAAAAGGTGGTCATTGTGTGACACCAAATTAAAAAAAAAATCGGGAGTCATTGGATGAGAGTGAAAGGAAGAAATTGAGTCAATTAACCCTACGCGGCCGACGCCATGGGCAACGAAAACGTTGGGGGTACCGGTCGAGAAAGGAAAATGGGTTTCGTTGCATCCTCGGCCATCAACAACTTATTTTTGTCGCGCAAAGGACTCCCATTGCAACCTCATTAATCTTGGGCCGTCTTCCGGGGAACTGACGCGATGTTTCCTCGTTGCATCTGGGCCCGTCTTACGGAAATGACGATGTTCCTCGTTGCATTGGGCCGTCTTCCCGGAAAATGGAGCGATGCTTCCTGTTTGCACCTGGTACGTCATTCCGGGAAAATGATGCGATGCTGTTCACTGCATTTCGTCGGTTTTGCCCGCAGAAGGCGGCATGCTTTTAAATCAGGCGGGTGACACCTGTGTACAAATGATGCCCAGCAATTTCGATAGCCGATGGGTGAAGCGCCCATCAATATTGCGATAAGCTACTTTTAATTATGCATACACGCATTCATGACCTAAACCGGAGCATGACGTATCGTAATAGCGCCACGCACACTTATGACGTAGCGTGATAGCGCCACTCACGACTGGTGAACTATAAGATCTATGTTCATTTCATGCAGATAGTGGTGCAGTCCTCATCCATTTATTATTTATTTAGTATCCCTGTTCTCATTGCTTCGCCACCGATGTTTCCTCGTTGCTATGGGACGTCTTTCCGAAATGGGCGATGTTCCTCGTTGCAATCGGGCCGTCTTCCGGGAAAATGACGCGATGTTCCTCCTCGTTGCATCTGGGCGTCTTTCCGGGAATTACGAACGCGATTTTTTCGGTGCCTCTGGGCCGTTTTTTTTTGTTATACAGCTTTACACTACTATTCCTGATGGCCGGAAAAACGGCCGAGATGCAATGAAACGCAAAATTTGTTTCTCGTTGCCATCTGGGCCGTTAAAATAAAATAGATTGCACCTCGTTGCAATTTGGGCCGTGTCGGCAAACGACCTGGTCCGGTTAGGGTATAATGGATGATATTCCACACCTTAGAGTCCTCTTAATGAAACATAACCTTTGATAATGTAACAAAGAGATAATCCTAGGGAAGACCAAGGTCATAATTCAACCCTAGAGTAATTATACTATAGTAGCTATAGTGTTGTTTTTTGCCACAACTTTGTGGAGGCCTCTCCTCTGCAAAATAGAAGAATACGTTGCAAAGAATGGGTCATCATGTTTACCTTACACGGTTATCACCTGGTGACCATGTAGAGCGTGTTCACAGGGAGGAAAAAAATGCCTGTAATTCTAATTTGCATCTACACTCGAGAAATTCAGTTCTTAACGTCTCAATCAATTTGGACTTTGGGTACCAAGTAAGAGGAGTACTGTGTTATTCCCACAATGCATTACTTCCAATAACAATTTTTATACACTGGTTGTCACAATGAATTATAGTGACAAAAATGTACTTAAGTTGAAAGTTGGGATGAGTTTCTGTTCATTCAGGGGTGTATTAGAGCTTTGAAGTTTGAGGAACAAACCCTTTGCGAAGCGTAGTGAGTGAGCAATAGGGCGCGCCGTCATGCTCTGGTGGGTTTGTAGGGGGCAAAGTCCCCCGAAGCCAGAGGGCTTCTTCTGCACATCTAGCACCACAGGAGAGGCATTTCATGGGTACACTTTGTTTTAATTGGACCCCAATATATACGGGAATTACATGAACTTAGCACAGTACAATGCAGTAGATAAATCGTGGACGCCCGATTAGCGTGACCTTTCAAGCCATTCACTAGTAGTCGTTTCTACCTAGTGGCTGGGCCAAAGGCACGCTACAAATCCCCATTGACTTTGGGTGGAGAAATTGTTTAACACCTTTCAAAATGAGTTTGACGTGAGACCCCAGCCAGAAAAAAATTATAGTTTTCCAATTAGTCATTTGAGATTTTTATTTTTTTCCCCCAGTCGTTCGAATTTTATTTCCTCCAGCGCTAGGATTCTTAAAAATCTGGAGGCACACAAACAATCAGGAATCTGAAAAATCACACCTTGTGTCATTTCGTACCCTTTTTTTTCAGTATAAATTCATGTGACACCAGTGCAAAAAATTGTATTAGCAGATTTGCATTGGTTGGGAAGAACACTATACCCCCTCTTGTACCAATAATTCCCCCACAAAACTAGCTCTTTGTGCAATTACTATTGAATCAGAAAACATAGTGGTTTGGTGGTTATGTACATATATTTCCCTCGTTTCCTTGACCAAAGATTTTGGCCAATCATGCACACTAATTAATCATGAAGAGATTACAAATTAGCCACTATTTTCTGCCGTGCAATTTTGACAAGAGATTAAATTTGTATTGAATTAACATAGATATGTAATACATGACTGAATGCGCGAAGCTACAAATATCGCCATTCATAGTTTTTTTCAGACACCGGTGAAAAAACCACTCATCAAGAAGCGGTCCAGTGACAATGAATCAAACGCTCAAATCACGCTTGGAAGCCGACCCAAGGCAACAGCTCCTCTAGTAGACTACTACAAGAAAAAGGGCATCCATAGTCGAGTAGATGCAGCTCTTCACGCCGACAAAGTGTTTGCTTAGCATACACGCCCGTGTTTTTGGGAATGCACTGCAAAGACAAGTTATGTTTGTAATAGTTATTTGTCAGCCACAATTTTAAGTTGTCTCTGGGATATTTTCAAAAATTCACATAAAATTATTTTTTTTATTTTTTTCTCAGAGCGTTGACTTTGTAGTCATTTTAAGGAATTGTTTTCATTTACAAGCTGCTATAAGCTTTCCTTTCAAAATATTTGGTATGGATGCGAGTATTTACGAAATTACATCAGTTTTTATCTCCTCCAGGGTTGAGATAGATAACAGGATATACTGCCCAAGCCTAGATCTTATATTGCCCAAGCCTAGATCTTATATTGCCCAAGCCTAGATCATATATTAGGGAATCCGAGACAAGCCCAGAGTTTTCTTGATAAGATCAAAGTCATCCAATATTAGTATTACTATTATTATGCAAGAAGCAAAATGGTGAAGTTTGCTTGAAAAATTCTCGCATTTGGAAGTACAGTGTGCTACCAAAGATTGCCTTGGAGAGGCAATGTTTTCCTGATGACATCCTGAGCCTGCGTAATAAAAATATTGCACAGGAACACATCACTGATCATTTAGTTGGTCTATATAATGATCAGTTGAGTGTGAATGCACACTTAACTGGCTATTTACAATAAGTTTTAGCTTTCTTTTGATCACACAAACTTTCATTGAGTTATTTTCAACATATAATGATCACACTAATTAATTGTTAATCCAAAGGAAGTTGGACAGCGATGTCGACCCTTGCGGTCAGAAATTAAACTGGCAAGGGTAACCACTCGTGGCGCTCCGCATTGCGAAATTATGCGAGAATTGCAAGAGTGTCCAATATATTGCATTTTGTGTAGTGCTAACTGTTGGGTGGTATGTGTTAATGACAATGGTATTGCATAACATATTTTTGTTGACGTATATGAACCAAAAGGGGGTTGAAGATAAAAAGCTTGAAAAAATCTTGAAAGCTATGGCCTGAAGGGTTCTATGAACGGCTATATTGCTTGTTTTTCCAGTAAAAACAAATGTGTATCAGATGCTTCCCAATGGTGCAACACTGTTTTGTACTCCATGTTTACTCTTAGCTCTACTCCAAGGGTACCCCCTTGATGCATTATTGATGCAGTACCTACAACTAAGTACTTGTGAAGTACACAAGCCACTGGGTGGATAGCAGCTATGTTTACTTAGCAGTACCCATCCTATAGTGTACTCTGCAGTTGCCTGCTAGGTGACTGACAGGTACCCATGTAAGCCACCAGTAGTGGAGTACCTCTGCAGCTACTCGGGAGTACCTTTACAGGTACTCCCCTACCGGCTGCCTAGTAGGCAGCACTTTGGACCATAGAGGGTGCCAAACATTCCATTGTTGTTTACGAACTTCTGATCATTTTCAAGCTTAGTAACATCTTTATTTGAGTTGAGAACCCTAAAAACCGTATATATGACATTTTGTGTAAAAACACATTACGTATGCAACCAAAATGTTAAATAATGGATAAAATTACTGAAATTATCACACAGAGCTCAAAGCTCATTTGCATGGGAGTATCCACGCAGGTACTCCCGCATGGGGTGACTAGTGGTTAAGCTACTGCGTGTGCACCTAGGTGGATGATTACCCCCACTTTTGTGGCTGGCGATGTGGTACCCATGCGGGTGGTAACTCCATGGCTACTTAACAGGTACTTCAAAGGTACTCCCTCAAAGAAATTGGTCGTCTAACTAGTACGTACCACCCAACACTGAACGAGTTTGATACTCAGTCATACAACTTTTAAAGCAAATGCTAATAAGTTTTGGACCATTATAGAATAGTTTTTGTCAAGTTATCTTGCTCATGAAATGGTTTTGCAGGCAACTATTTCAAGAGCCACTGACTCAAGGGAAGATAAATTGAGTCATCCTAAAACATGGCAGCACACAGATGTATTACATGGCAGCTATTGCACTTACGACCTTGTTGCAGTCACATGACAGATTTTTATCTGAATACCCCAACTTTGTTATAATCTTTTATTTACAATAATAGACCTATCATTTATCTTCTTTTCTTGTGTGATCCTTGAATGTCTCAAAACAAGTGTCCTTACGATCACTACGAGCTAATATATAGTCTCAGTTCCCATGGCACAGTTCACTCACTACCATTCTCCAGTGTATTTAGAAAGTATACCCCTGTTTTTAAGTATGATATATGATACCCAGAACAAACAAGGTTAGTGTATGTTAATGTATATAGATATATGTATATCTCACTGAACTAAGTCATTTGTGGATGAGCATATTGTAGTACTTCACTATGTGCCAATAGCCATGTTCAGACGGTCACGAAAGTCTTAAGGGTTTGAAACTCCGGAGGTGAAAATTAAATCCAATTATTTCACTCCAAGTTGTGTCCACATGATGGCCGAACTCTGAAATCACCCCTGATCATTCTCCTCTGCTGCTCATATCGGACTGTATACTGGAAGTCAACATCTGGAATCCGTGGCCTTGGGTGCGAGATATTCAAACACAGGAATTTGTTAACAGATGACCTTACAGGGTCCCCCTGCTCCTATCCCCGAAGCTATCTACACGGCACCACACTCCAAAACACTCCGGAGTGTTATCGGAGTTTGTGCTTCACCCCAACACTCTGGAGTTTTGTCTATACAGTTAAAAACCCCGATCGACACTCCAGAGTTTTGAATCACTAGAGTTTCAGCCTTTGTGTGGACACAAACTAATATAGTCTCAATTCCCATGGCACAGTTGATTGAAGATGTTCTGGAAAACAAACGATTTGCAAAAATACTCGTTTTCAGAAGTATAGTGTATTTTTGTGTTTATGGAGGTTAAAATGCATACCAAAGATGGTCAAATTTAATTGATAAATGGGTTTTGGGGTCATAAAAAATTGATTGAAAGTGATAAAATTCATATTTTTAAGAGTAAGTTAAAATTACCAGCTAATTTTAAAGAACAAATAATTGAATCATCTGCTTCAAAAAGCATCAATGTGTATTTCTGTTTTCAGAAATTAAAGACCACAGAAAAAATATACAAGTTTATATTTATTGGTATAGTACATTATCAGAGGGCATTTTTAACTAATCCCATAATGCATTGCAATGTGCCTATACTGAACAAAACACATGTCAGTACGGATACAAAGTTCAAGAAGTTAGAGGATCATTCTAATATTTCCTCTAGTATTAGCTCTTCGTGAGCTAAAATGAGTGTAAAAGTCAGGGCTTTTATGTGTTAAGATTTTGGTGGGATCACATGACCCTATTGATGTGAAATTTCCCAAAATTGGTGCATTGTGGGATTGACTCAATACATACACCCTCTGGTATATTATGTACTCTAACGCAAGCCTGATTTTTTGCTTATTTGCATTGCACACCTGTGCAGGGCTGATTGCACACCACAGCAATTACGAAGGCTATTTGTATCTGTGCAAGCTTGTGCCCAATGACCCAGTCTGTAAATTTTCACGGTAGATGATTTTGCAGGAATGATGTCTTTACTGACATGTCAAATTGGTAGTCCCATACATTTGCTGTTCTTCAGCAAGTCTACACAGCAATTGTTAGTTGAAAGGAACTTGATTTGCTTACTAAACATGCAAAGCTCTGTTGCATTTTTTGTCCCAACTCGTTTGAGCACATTTGATTTCAATAATGTTATATTCTTAGCTAGGTTTAAATTAATTTTTTTAATCAGTTGACTTTGCAGTGAAATGTACGTTTAATACCTCAATGCATGCACCATGTTATAAGAGCAGACATTTGAAACCTGTGAATTATTTTTTGATATAGAAATGCATTTTAGCTCCTTATTTATTCCTTGCATTCAAGAACATAATATTGAAGTAGTAATTCCATTACCATAAATAACTACTATTGAGAATATGTGACCTGCTCCCACAAAACCCAGGCAAAGTCTGATCACTTAAGGAGAAAGAGCTCAATGAACTTGGATAAAATCAATAGAAAACAAAAGAAAATTCTAGGCAAATATTGATTTTTGATGGACATAAGGAAGTGCAATGTTTACATGTGATACATCATTTTAAAGCTTGTTTGATCAGCATTTAAAATCTGTACATATCTTAAAATGAAAAATTTCCTACTTAATCCGGGTTTCATGGGAGCAGGTTACAGCATCACCATTATAGTGTGTCACATGCAAAATCATCATTTAATAAGTCTACAATAATATGCCACAACTGTGTTGATGCTCATTATTGCGCTACAAACTTGAACAAAAGTGTTGGCACACTTTTCTTACCGTACGGTAAAATTGTCCCCTCTTTCCCCGGAACAAAGTTGAAACCTGAAATTGTGTTACAGTGTGTCTAACAACACACAACATTGATTGGTGGGGAAGGGGGAGGTTTGTACGGATTAGCAAAAGCTTCAAGCTTGAAACCAAAAAAGTCAATTTCATACCTTCAAAAGTGGTCAAATTATGCAAGTGTAAAAGAGCAAATTTTCACAAGGTGTGCCAACTATTTCAGTCCAAGATTGTAGTGTCACCACTTCACACATTGAATCTGAATTTACAGGGTCGTTTACAACAGAAATGTTATAAAAGTTGGGCGTTTTGGGGGTAATAGAAATAAAGCGTGCAATCCGTGTTTGTATTTCAAAACATTACTGACCTTGGCTGTTGCTCATTGTTTTACTGCCTGGGTCACATTCGGGCATAAACTGAAATTTTGCCATTTATTTCTTTGCTTTTGGTCAGTGTTTACCACTGGTTTTTCCTTATGTTGGAGGGTATTCACAGTGGAATCTTGAGATGGTAAGTATAACAGTAGTAAATTACAAATTACCTCAGTTTTCAGAGGCATGGTCGACCTTTCCATCCAGGATTAATTCAGGGCATGCATGTTAAGAATTTCTTCCAGTCCAGGAGGAAAACTAAGGATTTTGAATTATAGAAGATACCATGAAATTCTGTATAGAATATGGATAGAAATAATAAATTTATATGAAATCAAAACTGCCTTTGTTTTGTTTGTAATGTTGGTACTTAACCCTCACGAGTACTACCTGCTTATCTGTGGAACCTCTGTGATTGTTTCAAGAGACACTGGCACATTTGAAAATTAAAATGCCCTCAAGAGTTTTCAAAATTGATATTTTGCATGGTTGTAAAGCTTTGTATACATTAGCCCTCACCTGAAATGATTTAAGACCAAATCAGTGCCTTATGGGTAAACAGAACGATTTTCTAATAAAATGACTCGGGCGACATTTATTCAGCAGATGATGGAAATGGCGTTCTTTCCCATGTAACACTGCCGTACTCAGATTTCATCCACCCATCTCATGCCTGGCCTGCTTCTTCCTCTGGCACAGCGGCGGCGCCAGGGGCCGGGTGGCAGGGGGACGGCCACCTCCCCCCGAGAGTTTCAAAATTTAGGAAAACGGGTTTTACGCAATAAATTGCGCGTAAATTAGGAGATTTTAACCAAAATGAGTTAATTTTGGAATGTTTCGCTCCTATGATTTTACCCTGGCGCCGCCCCTGCTCTGGCATTTGCACAATGCACACGCTCCTGCGAAACTCATGTATAAGACTCATCAAAATCTTAGCATGCGTGCATTGATTTGTCCTGTTCTTCTTGCAAGAATTATATGCGCAGTTCTATCTATGTAGCCTGTTTCTCTCCACTGCTGAAGGAAGGCCCTCTTATTGATTTTCCGTTTTAGTCTATCCAGAGCCGTTCTTTCCCATGTAACAATGCCGTACTCTGATTTCATCCATCCATCTCCTGCCTGGCCTGCCTCTTCCTCTGGTATGTGTTCTAGGGGTCCAGTCCATTCCCTTTTTGGCTCATCTGTCATCCTCTCTCCTTGCTAGATTGCCAGCCCACCTCCACTTCTTTGTTTTCATTTCCTGAATTATATCCCACACTTCTGTTCTTTCCCTCAATTCTTGGTTAGTGACTTTGTCCCTCTTTGTAACACCGATCAAGATTACCCAGCTGAAGATCGCAGGTTGCGGTTGCAATGTTGGTTGCTCTCTAAGGTACGTCTGGTTGACCTGATTTATTATACACCTTACCGATCAAGATTCTTTCTATAGCTCTCTCAGTAACTCTAAGTTTTCTTTCCAGCCTGTTTGTTGTAGTCCATGTTTCTGTCCCATATGAAAACACTGGAATAATGCACTGGTTAGCTCCTCCTCCCAAAAAAATGAAGTTGAGCTTGCCAAATTTTTCCCAAGCCAGCTGAATCCTTCTGTTTACTTTTGCTGTTTCATTTTCCATTGAGATCTTTTTACCCAAATATATATAGCTTTCCACCCTTTCTATTACACTCCCTTTGAACTGTTACAGTGTGGTCTTTGAGTCTGCTACGTATACTCATCATTACTTTTTATTTTCTTGTGTTCATTTGAGTCCTGCCTTTTTGCTTTCTTCACTTAGTTCACAAATCATTGTCTGCAGTTCCTGAGGCTTATGACTGAGAAGTAGGATGTCATCTGCAAACGTGAGACATGTAAGGTGTTCCCCATCAACTACGATTCCCACTGATTGCCAATCAACGTTCCTGAAGACATGTTTCATGGCTGCGGTGAAAATTTTCGGGGAGATTGCGCAGTTACTAACCTATGCATATGCCACTAAAATATCTCGCCTCATGGCATGGTTGCATTTTTATCCCCTGGCTTAAAAAGGTATGGGGGGATTTTGTGATAGCGGAGTCCTAAGTCTGTGTTCCCTTTGGTTAGGAATGGCTGCTTATTGCTCTCATTCTTGAATGCATTGCCCTACTGTAAAAGTGGAAATTTTCACGCTTTTCGCGCACTTCTGAGCTAGAGCGTAATTAAAAACTCGCAAAAATGTTTATTTTGTGTGTAGGTCTATGTAGGATAGCTGAAAAGAGCGAATTTAAAAACAAGCGAAAAATTACACACACAAAAATTATCACTTTTACAGGCCGACTCGGAGATTTCCAGATGAGGGCGCCTTCAATTTTCTAACAAACTTGTTTTTGCATGTACACGATGCTTGTCCACATATACTAATCACTATGAAATAGCTAAGCTCAAATCGTCCTTCATATAGAACTTTATAACTTTGTTTCCTATGGCACTTTTATACCATACTTCTGTTTACTGCATCAAAACGAAAAATCAGATTCATCTCAAATTTTGGAATTGAGCATTTTAGGTGAATATCTTTAGTTCTAATTGACTGTTATTAATACACAAAAAATATTTTGAAATCTTTGAGTTGCCCTTTAACTTCATACTTGGTCACAAGAACCACTTGATCAAGGCTCATATGGGGTGTATGCAAATGACCTCAATATTACCTTTGACCCCAACTTTACCTTAATACTACAAAAGCCAGGAGGAATTTGCAATATTCAGCCATACCATGGAGCAAGACGTGGGAGACTGTCGCAGTCTTGAATCCACATCTAAAAGCAATGAAGGTCTTTGCACAGATTACTCTCACTCTGGTAATGAAATCATGTCATCAGGCGAAAGTGAAAGTAGTATTACTTTATTGACATTGAAGACGGTAACAGACAAGATTCATTTTAATATAAATACAGGAAATTGGGAAAATGCGAGTCCTGTTGTGGCCAAATATTAAAAACAATGTACAGGGTGACCCAAACAGTGCAACCTATGTCAATCAATATATTATTTATGGGTTACATTTTTGGGTCGCCTTATATTGTCTATGAAACGAAGTACACAATGTTTTACCCATCTTTTCTTTACCAGCCAAGGTTTTATATGATTGACAGAAAAGACATCTTAGGAGAAGCTTGACATTGGTACAAGCTATTACGACAATGCAGTAACTCCAGCTCATTGGCTTAATGTTACCAAAACCCTCTACTTGACACTTGACATAAGGGTTTCAATAGTATTAAATGGTTCTGCTAAACCATCCAGAGGTGTTTTGAATCGATCCCATGATGCATAGCAATGTGCCTATACCGTACTGCACTAAACAAATGTCAGTACTTGGGAATAAAGTGTTCCAAAAGTTTAAGAACCACAAGACATTTCATAATCAATCAAAAAATTCCCTAAGTACTAATGCTTTGTGGGCTAAAATGAGCATTAAAGTCAGGGTTTTTAAGTGTTAAGAATAGGATTTTTATGCAATCACATGACCCTAATGAGGTGAAAATTTCCCAAAACCGATGCATTGTGGGATTGACTCAAAACACCCTCTGTAAACCGTCTAAGGAGTAGTCAAAATAGTTTCAAGTAATGCCTCGAAATGTCACTTGGAGCCTCATTTTCAGTTTTGACATGACCTCTGACCTAGCAATTAGTCCAAATATGGAAGTCTATAGTGCCATCATTTTGCTTTATGGCCGACTTTTGTCGATCATAGAAATGGATCATAGGAATGGTTTATAGAAAAAGACAAAATTCTTGTTTTTACCCCTCTGACTAGTTTTGCCTATTTTAAAAAATTCCCACATGCTGGGTCACAGATTTGATGCCCTATACACAAGAACCCAATATATGTCACTTAAAATACACTCAATACTTGTGACCAATTTAGATCAGGAAAGATTCTGCAAGTAATTTATAACCAGATTTTATGTGGTCTGTCACAGAAACTACTGTAATATTTTGCCTGCCAGAAAACAACAGAGGGCGTCCTGAATGTCAACAAGTGACGTCATAGGTCACATCATCTATAGGTAAAAAAGCCTGCAAAAATGGCATAGATAGAACACCTGAAAGACCTAAACCCCCCAAACAAAAGTTGCAGATTTTGGAGTTTTCAGATATTCTATCGCAGCCATTTTTAACACTTTTTTACAAGTGAGGTGTTTAATGAAAGAACAAGACCTAGGCAACAAAAGATATATTTCGAAAACTTTCAAAATTATCGGACTTTGGCACAATACTGATCGAAAAATATGCCGAGATACTTTTTGTGCCAACTGTATATGCTTGTCAGATCATCTCAGGATTGGACCCTCAATGGTGTAATCAGTGGTAGGAAATTTCAACCCTTACTAGTGTAAGATTCTGCCTCAAAATGGCTTAAGACACTAAACTGCCCCCTTGCTGTTGTTGCTGACGCCTATCAGAGTTCCTGTGAACTGGAGATGAGAAAAATCGTCCTTCCAGAGATATCATTTTGAGAAGATGTGGGATGTAAGCATAAAAAGATGGCCAAACAATGAGCTTATAAGTGTTGAAGACTGGTTGAAATAATGCCCCTTATTGTCGAATGACCCGATCATGGTCTGATTTTCCGTACGTTTTTCCCTCACTTGGAAGCATATCACCAAAAACATCCGATTACAAATTTTAAGTTAAATCAGTCTGGCCGTTTGGTTAGTAGAAGTACAAATGTGTAGTAAATTGGCCCATAGTACAGTGTGTGTGTGTGTAATTAATGTGGTCGACCACATTTGGAGATGGTTTCTGGCTCATAACATCAAAAGAAATCACTTCCTGGGCCCTTAAAGAGGGATGCCTTGATTCAAGTAAGTTTTTAACTTCATTAAATGACCTTGATCTCTAAATCCCCATCTGCTAAAGGTGCTTGTTGCGATTGTATATTGTGTTTTCCACTTGGAATGAGAGCCTGGCACTTGCACATACGCCCCGTCAAGTACCATGGGAAACAAACTTGCCGTTTTGATGGTAGAAGCAATGATGCATATTGCAAAGCCCTATTCAATACTGTACTAATATTGATGCTTAACCATAAAAAACGGCGGATTCTTGTTTATATCTTGGGAATGAAATGGATTTGAGGGCTCAAATTTAAGAACGGAAATGAGAAAAATATGGCTTTTCATTTGATATCAAAATCGATACTACTTCTGGGTAAATCAGGGGAGTCCAAAAGATGATCGGAACACGCACCTTTAAGTTTCAAACCAATATTTCAATCCATTCTGATGCGAGAGCTAATTATGTCATTTTGTAAGCCCCAAAGAGCACTGTAAAATTTATATTGGTCGACCAAAATGGGGCACATAATAACCTCCAGACCGAACACCTTTTAGTCCTAAGATCTCACAGGGTAAATGATTAAAGTAGTAGCTTTCTGCTGACACCAACATTTTGACTTCCGGAACTATGGACCTGGGAATTTTGATGGAGTAAGTGTGGGAATTGAGATTGTTGTTTGGGTCTGCAGCTTGATATGCCATGTTTGACAGCAAGGGGTCACAAGCCCAGAGTTCCCTAAAAACTTTTAAGTGAATATTTGTTATTACTTAATAAGAAAATCGATTTTAAATTTTGAGGGTTTTGGAAAGGTAAAAATCAGGTTACTACAAATTTCATACCTGCCTACACTGAAACCCAGAAATCGAATGCATGTGTCGATAACACCTCGTCACGAAAGCCCTAATAGGTGGTGTCTATTTGTGGGCCACTTTAATGCATCCAATGGAGTACACAGGGGCAAAGTACCCTGCAGTTACTGGGTTTTAGTGCTTTGAAAGCCACATGAAGAGTTTCAGGAGCCCAAGAAATATTTCAAAACTTTTATGGCAAGATTTGTTTTAAATTTCAGAAATCAGGATATCCTGATTTTTTGCATTTTGGAGAGTTCAAAATAGGGATGATTCCTATAAAATGGGGAAGGTTGGCAGGTATGCAAATTTACTAATATTGGATAAAAAAGTTCCCAAAAATTTCTGTACAAAGTGTAGTAACATCAGCAAAATTTTCAATCAGGAATATTATTTTATTAAGTTGACACAATGCATTATTTATTAATTTGATATTTAACTATATGCCAGTAAAAAGCAGGAAATAGTGTTTTGCATAAAGGATCGTTCCCTGATAATTAGATATATTGGATGGCTCTGAGGGTGATATGAGAATACACATAAAAATATTTGTCATTTGATTGGTAGATAATATATCACGTGACATAAAATATTTGAGACTAGTTCCCCAAATTTCACAGGAGGGAAAAAAGTTCCCATAAAAAGTTACTATTTCCCCCATCACGAGGAAATAGTCGGTTTTTATGGGAACTTTTTTCCCCTGCATTGGTATCTTGCATCGCCTGTGCCTCGCGGTGATTGATCTGACCCGATAAGCTTGAATAACACACTGGCAAGTTTTTCAAATAACAGAAATATTTTCATATGTCATAAAACAAATATTGACTGCTCTATATTCTTCGTGTAATTCAACCATGGTGTTATGTCATCTGTCATCAATATTTGTACGCTTTGAATACGATTCGTCGCTAAGCAACTGGAGCAGCAAGCCTAAGCAATATTTATGTAAACTCATATAAAGTTCATGGATGCTATAAAGGTTCGCACATATTATTAGTGCTAAATAAGCTACCATAAACCAGGTAACAAAACTAACTGCACAGTATAAAAAAATACTGTTCAACAATTTTGAAATACTGAACGGTATAGAAGGAAGCTTCATATTATATAATAATATAATATCCATGCTATATCTTTATTGCTAACATTACTATTTTTCTCTGTATCTGTCCAATAATAATAACATCAGCAATACATTTTAAATCTAGAAATGCTTTTCAAGGTACTTTGCAAATGTAAAACACTGTTTTCTATGTAGTAATAACATGGAGCTAAATATCAAATTTTGTACTTCTAATAAAACAATATCCATGATGGAAAATATATGAAGCACTTTACTGTGAAACATGCCATATTCAAACTCCCTACTTGAACAACAAAAGTTCAATTTGTAATATAATTGATAAAAGACATCTACATGCAGAGTTTATGATATATTTTAAGTTCAAGTCCTTCATCAACTTTCAATGTTTTTAACCCTTAGAACAACTGGCACCGATGTACAAGGCATCATGCCAATCTCTGTTATCACCATAGAGACAAGGTCAGGAGGAAAGACATCGTAGACTAGGTTGAGGATGGTGAGAGGTTCGATCTGGCGCCATTCTCTCAGATAGTTGGAGTCTTTCTTATTGATGGCAACAGATCCTCTGGCGTCACTCTGAAAGTGAGAAGGGGAAAAGTATGAGATGTAATGGAGATTTTGTTACACAAATTCTGTAGTTTTGGATTGGGATTCTACTTATTACCATGGGAAAATCCAGTCATAGTACAAGCTGCACAGCTGCCAGGCGAATGGGAAAAGCTGCCCCAACTGGTCAATATGGGTACTGTTTGAAATGAGGGTTGGGTGGTGGCTTTCTCCAGCTTGACGGCGGGAAATTTTTATGCCAATCGGAACAAAGTATCTTGTAAAGGTATTGTTATGTACCAATTCCATAACTACTTTTATGGGAACAAAAACACCAAATTAGTGAAAAAACTAAGTATTTGAACAAATTGTCATTACCCATCTCCCACCAAAAGACCTACAGTGATGCATCTTCAAAATCTATTTCTAAACAGCTGATTGTGGTTTCACCATACAGAATAAAAAAAGATCAATAAGTTTGTGTTTGAAGTCACAACTATACATTGTCATGGTGCACAATATTATAAATACAAATCTCTGGATAATCAGAGTGAAAGGCTCTTTGATCTTCAAGTCGGTATTTTAAATGCAAGCATAGGAAATTACAGAATCGGATAATAAAAGCACTGCCTCAAGTTGTTCTTTAATTACAAGATTTCAAGACAACCACTGCAGGCAGGTTAGCCACATTTTTTCCAGCAAACCTGTAATTTTTCACATATTTTAAATTTATATGATGGAGTTAATTACGCACGTGTTTCCTCACTATACTGTATTCAAATTACAAAGCTAACCACAACACATGCATTTTTAATAAAACCAGAATACATTAAGGTTTGTCTTTGTTCAGAATACGCATCCATATGTATTTTCTAAAAATGAAATCAATTTCTAGAAAATTTGAAAGTGACATAAATATAAAGGTTTAAAAACATGTACAAACTAATCTTATTATGATATACACATCTTCTCTGTGTCTTTATACACACATAATAGATGAACACGCATGGTTTAAAACGATTTATGCCACGATATTTATATGAGATGGTGTTTTTAAAGGGAAGCAGGTTTAGACCAGTACCCACCATATTTTTTAATAATTTTAATAAAAATGTATAATGTTCCTATTTTCTTACCAGGTCATTGCATGAACAAAGCTGTCCGTTTGCACCCATCAACTGAATTGTGTAGGTTTCACAACACACCGTACAGGCACATTGTGAAAGCCTTGCTACCATAGAGACATGGCGACCCCACACGTGACTATCACAAGCCGTTAGCTACAGAGCTATGGGCACCTAAAGTCTTTGCTCACATGAAAAATATAAAATTGGACAGATTAAAAAGGGTAATTTTATTCACACCATATTACAGAGTGGTTCTTTTTTTTTATTGTTAGGTTCGCTGGGCCCGAGCGGGATTAAAAATATGTGGATCCGCAGTTTGATAAACCATTATAGTTTGCCTAGACCAATAACCAACAAAACTGTGCATTAATCTCACAAATTTGGAAATTGGGGGGCAATCTCCACAAAATGCTTTACTAAATTATTTAACACGGGCAAGCATGACACAAAAAAAGATTATGATAAAGTATGTTCATTAAAGGTAGGGCCATTAGAAAGGAAGCCCAATCTAGTGACCGCAAAACAAACAATGCGTTGATCAGTGGCCACTTGAGGAACCATTTCAACCCTAGGCATTTTTACCAGATATTTAATTTTTTTGGGCAAGGGATACAAATATTTTGGCGAAAAGTGTAAAGTGGATTTAAGGGGTTTTAAAAAGTTAGATTTTTTTCCCATGCCACATAAAGCATAGGGCGGTTAATCCTATGTCCGTTTGCATAATCTTAGGGCCACACATACTGGTAAACTCAAAGCAAATCTGGTTAAGCTGTTAGGGGATACACAATCAGAGTGGATTATGTTTGAGTGCCCTTAGGAACAGCACCTAGATGAATGATGCTGTTGAAGGTCCTAGTGGCTGGCTGCAATGGGGATTACAAAATGATGTTTTAAACACTCACTCAAAAATAAACAGAAACTACAGATGGGGCTTGGGGATGAAGATGATATTTTTATAGAGAGAGATTACCGATATTTGTATCGGACATCGGACCGGGGACCGGGATTTGCTCTAAATCGGCAAGATCGGTATCGGCAAAAATATGTCCGAGCTTGCCGATCCTCAACCGACTATATGAATGAAAGAAAGGGAAAAGTATAATGGGATTTTACCAGTTTTTAAGTGGAAAACACGAGTTACTCAAACTGATTTTGAATAGGTGTATTTAGCTATCTCTTCCTCAATTATAACTCTTAGCCTACCATGAGAATAAACTTAAGTGCTAATGAGCTACTTACGTATACTATCACGATCTCAAGTCAACAAGGCGGTTCCAAAGTCAGCTATTACTGCAACTGTTTATGGTCCTGTATAAGTTTACAACGCAGACAGGACGCATTAAGTGGACTCTGCTCTCCAACGGAAAAGTCGTGTGTACGTGAAACTGAGGAAAATTTAGCTTTATGTGTTATTATTTTTGTAGTTTTTTGTAGGCTCAAGTTACAAGCTTCAATGAACATAAAAATCCTTAGAAGCAGAGTCCAGAAATACAGCCGAAATATTCCCGTTTCCAACTTCTTTCGTTACGTATTTTTTAGGTTCGTTTTCACTTGCAGTGGGCTGATTTTGTACAGCATTTCAACAGTGTCTAATAATACCGTAGAAGAGACCTAAGTTGTTTTAGTCAAACATGAAAAAATTACTGCTGTATGTTTTTTATTTTTGCGATTTTGTGCTTCAAGTTCAAAGCCTTACAAATAACATTAAAAATCTAGAAGCAGAGTCCAGAAATACGCCGAAATATTCTCCGTTCCAACTCTTCGTTACGGATTTTTTAGTGTGCGTTTTTCACTTGCAGTGGCTGTATTGTTGTACAGCATCAACAGTGTAATAATAAATTACGTAGAAGAGACTAAGTTGTTTCTGGCCAAATGTGCGGGCTGCAATGAATTCTCAGTATTAATTTGCATAGAACACATAACATTTAATAATCATAGTGTTGTCACACCTGTATTAGCTTACCAAGCTCACGTGGTGCTAATCATCTCCATTCCATTCTCCTCATTGATTGTAAATGCTTCTTTGAAAAGAAAAAGGAGATCAGCAGAAAGTTGTTTTGATATACGGCGGTACGGAAAGTATTTTCCCACAGTGTTGTAGTTTGTGACACAGGACTGCAAAGAAATTCTAAAATTCATTGATACGCGTGAGAGACTAACGGTAAAGCATAGATCTAGAGGAAAGAAAGGGTTGGTGTAAATGAAAACTAATCTAAAAATCATAGGTCTTAGGGATGTTTGCATCAGAAATGGGTCAGAAATTTTGCTAAAACAAGAACATCCCTCAAACTAGGTGTAAACCGAGGAACCCAGGCACTGCAGAAAAATTTTAAACATTTCTTAATCGGTGTTGTAGCTCTTGTGGGCTCTGACGAGCACCAAACACCTTTTCCCACAATGATAGTATGCTACGTAATTAGGCCGAGTAATATGCAAGCTCATACTTTCCGAACCCCTTTTTCGTTTTTGATACACGAGCCCAACATGAGCGCGCGTTGTGGACCTGTGGTAAGAATGAATATCAATTTGCTTAGAACATAATAAAGCGAATCCACAAAGGCCATTTGGCGCTAGCTACTCATCTTTCCATGTCTCATTGATTATTATGAATACAGAAAAGAATAATGGATATAAAGAAAGGTCAAGAATATTTCTCACCCCTTGCGAGGCGCGAGGTACAGGTCAGCTCCTGCAATCGCTATGCTCTGAAGCTGTCCTTGTTGACTCTGAGTCTAAGACACGTGTTTTTCCGGGGAATCCCATTTACGTCCTTGAGATTGATTGCGGGGGGGGGGGGGGTGGGGTGCTGGGGGGGGTGGTTTATAGGAGGGGGTTTATTTTACTTCACGTGACAAAAATATGTGAAAAGAAATGGACGGGAGAAATCATAACAAAAATAATACAAATGATGAAGAATGGGAATACAAATATTGTAAATGTTCTTGCGGCACAAGAATTTTATTAAATAATTTTAGCTTTTACCGCAATGTAAAACTGCAAGTACTAAAGAGCCGTACACGCACATGTCCTTTGCACCTGTCAAGACATAATTAGCATATTGTAGACGGCATGAACCTGGGGAGGACGGCCGTGAAGGCCGCCGGTCGATCGACTCTACGGTATAATTGTAACAAAAAGTTGGATTGATTAAACTTGAACGCAATCATTTTGATGAAATGCAATTAATGTAATAAATGAAAATTTCAATTTAAAATGAGCATGGATGGTCTGATATTCTGATGTGAACTTCTATGACAGGAGGTTGTTTTGCGGGAATTACAAAGGCCGCTTATTGATTGGCGGTACTTTATATTTCACAAAATTCTGGTAAGTTAAAGAGTACCTTTTCCTCTAAAATACCTAATCGGAACTTGTAAAAAATGTGGCCCACACAGATTCTTAACTATAATCCCGTTGCCAATTCCTATACGTTTAAAAAGTTGAAACCACCATGTGCAACTCCTAATAAGCACTCATAGGGTGGCGATCTTTAAATATAGGACAAACCATCGGACGGATCGTTGGATCGGCCGATACGACAAACAAGTATCGGGCATCGGATCGGCAGAGGGAAACCCGGGATCGGTTAATACTATTTATAATTAAATTAGGTCAATTTTCCCCTTTAATCTATGTCAAACTTGTGATTCAAGTGTGTTTAATTAAACAAATACTTTCTCGTTTCCCAATACCCACTCAATCACTCACTACAAGGTCATTCCTCATGCATATGTACGACACAGAGGTTCAGGAGTCTAACTGTAACTTGGATGCCAGCTGATTAAAATAAAATCACTACAAGTACTTACCTCCTGCATCATGTAAGACACAGAGTTCATGAGAACATCTGCATTGATTCATGCTTGATAAAATCAATCCACTACAAGTACTTACCTCCTGCATCATGTAAGACACAGAGTTCATGAGACATAACTGCACTTGAATTATGGACTTGATTAACTCATCACTACAAGTACCCTACCTCTGCATCATGTAGACACAAGTTCATGAGAGAACATAACTGCACTTGATTCCCAGCTTGATTAAAATCAATCACTACAAGTCCTTACCTCCTGCATCATGTAAGACACAGAGTTCATGAGAGAACTAGAAACTGCACGGATTCTAGTTTGATTAAAATCATCACTCAAGTCCTTCTCCTGTATTATATCAGACACAGTTCATGAGAACATAACTGCATGATATCTATGACTGATTAAAAACAAGCACTAAAGTCCTTACCTCCTGCATCATGTAAGACACAGAGTTCATGAGAAACATAACTGCACTTGCTTCTAGTTTGATTAAAAGGTCAATCACGACAAGTAATTACCTCCTCATCATGTAAGGACACAGAGTCTATGAGAAACATAACGTAATTGATTCCATGATTGATTTAAATCAATCATACAAAGTCCTTACCTCCTGTATCATATAGACACAGTTCATGAGAAAATAACTGCACTTGATTATATGCTTGATTAAAATCAATCACTCAAGTTCCTTACCTCTGCATCATGTAAGACACAGAGTTCATGAGAACATAACTGCACTTGATTCCAGCTTGATTAAAGTCATCACACAAGTCCGTACCCCTGCATTCATATAAGGACAGAGTCATGAGTACAAACTGACAACTTGATTCCATGCTTGATTAAAATCAATCACTAAAGTACTTACTCCTGCATCATGTAAGGACCCACAGAGTTCATGAGAACTATAACTGTTACTTGATTCAATGCTGATTTTAAAATCACTCACTACAAGTACTTACCCTCCTGCATCATGTAAGACACAGAGTTCATGAGAACATAAACTGTACACTGGATTACATGCTTGATTAAATCAATCACTACCAAGTCCTTACCTCCTGCATCATGTAAGACACAGAGTTCATGAGAACACTAACGGCACTGATTACCATGCTTGTTTAAAAAATCAATCACTCAAGTCCTACCTCCGAAATCATATAAGACACAGAGGTCCGAGAACATAACTGCACTTGATTACATGTTGAGTAAAGCAATCACTACAAGTCCTTACCTCCTGCATCATGTAAGAAGACACAGAGTTTGAGAACAGAGCTGCCTTGATCCATGCTTGATTAAAATCAAATCTACAAGTACTACATCTCCGACATCATGTAAGACACGAGTTATGAGAACATAAACTTGCACTTGCTTCCCCATGCTGATAAAATCAATCACTCAAGACATACCTATTGCATCATGTAAAGACACAGAGTTCATGAGGTAAAAACTGCACTTGATTCCATGGCTTGATAAAATCAATCACACAATAGTTACCTCTGCATCAGTAACGGCAACAGAGTTCATGAGAACAGATAACTGTACTTGATTCCATGCTTGATTTTAAAATCAATAACTACAATCCCTACCTCCTGCATCATGTGTAAAGGACACAGAGTTAAGTGAGGAACATAACTGCACTTGGATTCCATGCTTGATTTAAAATCAAATCACTAAAAGTTACCTACCTCCTGCATCATGTAAGACACAGAGATCATTGAGAACATAAAATGCCACTTGATTCCATGCTTGATTAACTCTGACTTGCTCCTTGCCTTCTCGCTTCGGTCTACTGTGGGCTTACCACACCCACACCGAAGTTTTCCCAGAGATAGAGCAATCACACAGAAACTTTTCTTCTCATGGATGAGCTGAAAATAACCATGTAATACTCTGAGTTTCTATCAATATTATTTTTGTTTTTTCGATTTTACTATTTTTTAAATAGTTTTGTGATACGGATAAGGGCATTTGGTGATCCATAGTCATGTACTCCTCAATAATGGTTTAAGATTTTTATATCATATGAAACACTGGACTTAAGGTCGATCTAGGGAATACACAAATATGGGTATGATAATTTTATCATACCACTAAGGAGAGATAAAGGATACCGCCGACGGGTATATGTAGTATGGGTCAGTGAGCGCGTTATTCAGCGCGTACTAGCATTATATCCGGTCAGTGTCCCGTACTCGGCCTGATCCATTTAAAGAGCGGTGTTGTTGTTCTTTGTTCTTTACGCGTGGGCATAAAATTGGGTAATAATTTTACTGTATACATTATGGAAAAAAAATTGTTTTTAAAAAAGAACAGACGCGTATGTTATTAAAATATATTTGAATGACTTAGTGGTATGATAAATTCGTTATCGCGGTTAAGCATCGCTTCTTGATACGGGAATTAGCCATGCGCATTAGCCCCATACCGGGTTCACCCTTCGGCTTCAACCGGCATGGGGCTTAGCACATGGTAATTCCCCGTATCATAGCTCTGCTTCACCCGAAAACTAATAATTCCGCTGTGATATCTAGATTCCCATAGGACAATGTTTCAAAATCTACTGCTAAATATTGTGTAGATAAACATTATTTTCCTGAATAATAATAAAAAAAATTGACTCTTTGGTTATGATAAATTTAAAGGTAGGCCCGATCGCTAATAGCCCGTGCCCAAGAAGCCATATTTTACCGGAAGTGTCAACATTTGGTATCAGAGATAAGCTGCTATTTTTATCATGTACTGTTGAAATCTAGAGCAAAGGTTGTTGGGGTTGGGGAAGTTATGAGGAAAAAATGTGGAAATTAGAGATTAAAAACTTTCAGATATGTTTCAGATAAGTTTTATGTTTTTAGCTCTCGTATCAAAACGGATTGAAATATTCGGCGCAGAAACTTTACAGGTGGGGTTTTGGAGTGAAGGCCAATCTATCAGATGAAAAACTTACAGATCCTAATTCGGGCCATCCCCCTTAATAATATCGATGGGTAATATACCGTTTCTCGATGCTATCCCACTCGGAAAGGCGATGGACACCTTTTGGACCCAACGCCGATAGCCAATATCTCACCGCTACACACTTCCAACCCTGGCTTATATTAGCTTAATTGTTAGAGCAGCCGTGCTAGTATACGGAAGTTTTTTTTTAAAAAAACGGTTCTAGTCCGGCCAAGCGCACATGGCATTTTTTTCAAACACTGCGTGCGTGGCAATCCACTCCAAAGAAAGATTAATAAATATTCATGTTATTCAGGAGAAAAAACTAAGTAGTTAAAATTCACTGAACATTAGTCACAATAATGGATGTGCGACGCCTAAATATAATGTGCACAGACGATTCTAATCAAAAGAGAATTTATTTTTAATTGTTGGCCAGACCGGATTACCACAGAGGGCCTATGTAGAGTGGAATATAAGCAATTTGTCATTTTATCATCAAGAAACTCAAATTTGGAAAAAGTTTTTTTCTTAAAATCATCATCTGTGATGCTATGAACAAAAATGAAGATGCTACGATCACAAAAATAACACACTTCAAATCCTTAGGATATCTTACCATCCATATATAAGAATGACATCACCGTCCATGATCTTTTGCGATGATAGCTCTTGGAATGAGCTTCGCGCCCGGATTATCTTTTATCGCTACTAGCCATCAATGAGAACACAATGATGGCTGACGCGCCTGAACCCCACCGCAATCACAAATGTAATCATCTCGGTCTCTGCTTTGTGATCAATTTGCCTGTGGTTGGTTGATAAGTGTTGACGTTGGCAATCCAATATCATAATTCTACACCTCATGACCAGTGTCTCCTATTTTAGATCAGTGTCTAAAGATTAAAAATCAGGTCTGCAATTTAATATAATATAATATTTTACTCTTAAGTTGCTGGATCTGAAGACACTCTCATGTTATGATGTTATCAAGGTCAAAGGTCACTAAGAGGTGATCCTGTGTTTCAGACAGGTAACGACTAGCCTATCTGTGCTTTGGTCAGGCACTTAATATGGGGGGAGTTAGTCGGCTTTGGTCATATAGGTGTAAAAGTATTCCTGGTAACCTGGTAACAGCATCTCCAGAAGCCCAGCATCACAACTCATGACCACATCCCAACACTATAGTGCCATATTCCATCAGTCGCAAAGTGAAGCATTGGTATTTAGGCTGATCAAACGTATAAGGTCTTGAATGCGCAAATACTTCATGAGATTGTGTAATCAACAGGAATGATATATCAATGTTGAAAAGAATTAGTATTCTGCCACAACCCCCGGCACCACCTCAAATTGGCAATGTTTATAACGGAATAATCTGGCATATTAGGGAGCTGAATTAAAGTTGACAGATACACTAAAATTCATACATTAATTGTTAATCACCACAGCATCTGATATATCACCAGGTATGTGACTTATTTGCATCTGAGGATTGATGGCCATTAACACATGCTCACTGACTGGGTCTACACTGGTTGAGGAAAACTATAAGGTTGAACAGAGAAAGATCAAGTGTCAATTACTGAAGGGACCAGATAACCAAGCTGTGGTGTTCACCATTTATAAGGTGTGTACCTACATCTGGTGTTAAAGGTGCTTGTGTCCAGATTTATATGTCTATTGTTTTTTCTACTTGATATTCTTGAGAGCCTGGCACTTGTCACATATGCCATCAAGTACTGTGGAAACAAACTGGCGGTTTTGACGGTAGAATAATGCAATATTGCAAACCCTATTCCAATGCTGTGCTAAATTATGGTTAACCATTAAAACAGTGGGTTTTTTTGTTTATCTCTTGGAATGTAATTGGATTTGAAGGCTCAAACTTCAGGACAAGAATGAGAAGCAATACGGACGGCCTTTCATCTGATAATCAAAAAATCGATACTACACTTCTGGGTAAATCAGGGGGGTCCCAAAGAAATCGGAACAAGCACCTGTTAATAACCCAATTTAAGTATATTAAATATAGCAAGGGTTATACACAGCTTATTTTTTACCATTATCAAAGCCAGGATGAAGCTTATGATACTGGGTAATCATTGCATTGATTTTATGTGATTTTTACTATTGCTTACTCTAAGATCAAAATGACTAAGGTGAAATTAATAGATTGGGTAAGATCAAACCAGCATCCATCACATCTACAGCTTAATGAAAACTTGAAATAATAGAACAATCCAGTTCTTGAACCACAGTGCTTACTGTTTTGCAATCCATCTTTCCTTCACTCTCTACAAAAATTGATGTCTAATACCTTTGACCTTGGTATGTGACTTTACCCATACATGACATCAGTGTCCTATTGGTGCCCTATGACCAAAGGTTTTTGGCAATTAGAGTTACGGTGTTTTATTCACAGGGATTTGAAAAGGTACTTTGACTTTCCTGCATAGGACGGGGTGTCCCTTTGCTATCTCATGAGTAGTTCTCCTCCATTCTGGTCCTGCCTTTGCAATAGAGTCGGCATTTTGGAGGTCCACGCCTTTGTCCTTGGGGGTCTGGTCTTTCCATCTGCTGGTGGCGCTGGCTTCCTACGCGTTTAGTCTTGCGTAGAGGCGTTGGTATGTATCCTTGTTCCGGCATCCGGACTACATGTCCAAACCACTCAGCAGTCTCCTGGTGATGCATCACTGATGGTGCATGTTGATGTTCAGACCTGTCTAATTTCATCATTTCTATTTTGTGTCCAGAAGTCACTCCTAGGAGGGACCGAGACATCTCATCTCAAAGCTTTCTAGCTTTAGTTAGTCTGTCTTGCGCATCCCAGACTCTGCCCATAGGTTGCCCTGGGGAGATAAAGATTGGTATATTCTGACTTTGAGTTGCGATCGTGTGAGTATGATGGCTCCATAGTGTTCCGGCGTCTACCCGAATGCCCATGATGCCAGTCTTGTACGCCTCTTGAATGTCCTCCTTACTGAAGGTCACATTACTTCCCAAGAAGACAAAATCAATTTCCTTTGTCAATAGGTGTCTGGTTAAGGGTGAAGTCCTCTTGGGTCATTGGACATGATCTTGCATTTAATGGTCTGACTCTTCATTCCCCCATTTGGCGCAGCTTTTTCCAGTTCTTTTCTGTGGACTGCTGTACTTTTCAAGACTATTTCCAGCAGGTGGTGTCATCCATCGGCATAACGATGTGTTTGATTTCTCTCTCTCTCTAACCATTTTTGGATTCCGGAGCCTAGGTTCTGAACTCCTCTCATTACAAATACTAAGAAGAGATTGAAGAGGCATGTAGATAGAAGGCATCCCTGATCTCTACACACCCACTAAGACTTCGAACCAGTCCGTGAGTTGTCCATTCACCACTACTGAGCCTATGGTTTGCTCATACACTTGTCATAGGTCCTACCCTCTGCTGTCCTACTCCATTGATCTTAATCTTTCCGAGTGGCCATCTCCCAAATGTTCCAATGCCGCTTTAAAATCTACAAAGTTCCAGTGTATAGGAATGCGTCTTTCTTTTGCCCTTCTCTAGAACTTGGCGAACAATAAATACAGCATCAGTAGTACCTCTTGAGCTTCTAAATCCACAGTGTTATCTTCCAAGGTAGTCATCTAGGCTGTCCTGGATACGGTTCGGATCAATTCTACAGAATACTTCCAGGGATGGACAGTAAGTTAATTTGATCTAAGTGGCGGATTAGTCCTCAGCTTTCTTGTATACTGGAGTTATTAGTCCCTTGCTCCAGTCTTCTGGATGTCCCCTTCTACCAAGCAATGTTGATATTTTCAACAGTAGCTGTCTCATAGCTGGGCCACCATGCTTTCAGGGTTTCAGCCAGAGATTTTATCCCAGCCAATGCTTTGTTATTTTCAGTTCTTTAAATGGCCTCTTCTACTTTCTTGTATTGAGAAAGGCATGCCTGTGAGTCGAATTGCCAGGGTCTGGCCGATGGAGTGACGTACTTCTCATTCCCTGGGGAATTCAGGTTGAGATGTTTGCTGATTGAAAGTGTTTTTCCAGCACTTAATTACTTTATTCTGGAGCTGTTTTGGGGAGCCATGTTGTCTTTTGGAGCTGCTGGCAGTTGAGCTTTTTCACTCGCTAGTCTACGGTCACACTTGAAGAGTTCATGGCTGTCGTTCCTAGCATGTGCATCTTCCATTCCTTTTCGAGCAGCTTATTCTTCCAGTCTTACCTTGATATTTGACCTCCTGTTCAGTTTGTTGAGTAGTTGGACTTATTATGTGCAGTGGGAGTTGTTCATCATTTTGGATCCTTGCGTCATCTTTTCAGTGAGGATGCCAGTTTTCCGGTTTTTCCCGGAAACTCCGGGTTTTGTAACAACCCCAAAACAAATGTCCGGTGTTTTTACGTTTTTTTGTTTGTTAGTGTAAGTTTCCAAAAAACCCGGCTTTCCGGTCGTCTGGTGAGCCAAAAATAAATGAAGTGTGATTTAACAACAAGCATCTTTAGTGCTCTAGCGCTCGCTCCGGCACTCGACAATTTACAAGTGATCGTTGGTTTCCGGCTCGATCGCCCTTTACCGTACCATCTACAAGAAAATCTTTTGACGGGTACCGTAAGCGATCTTCCTACAGGCTCCTTGTAAGGAGTTGATCAGCGAGGCGAGCGGCGCGTATTGTGTGTGGTTTGCATGGTTATGCCGACATACTTTTGTAGGGAAAAATGAGAAAAGTTCTTGAACGGATGTTGATTTAACAAGCGATAGAATGAAGATAAGAAATATAAATGGAATCTGATCATGGTTGGAAACTTGGAAGGAAAGATGACAAAAACGACGATTTTTTTATCAGAGTTGACAATCTGATTTTATCAGAGGAAAAAAATGAAACCAAGCTGGACTGGGCATACTTACTAAAAAGACCGTCACCCATGGTGTAGAAAACGCGCGAATTATGGCGTCGGGGAAGAAAAAGCGATTCAACGGATCAAATCAAATGGTCACCGGCAAATAAAGAGGTACATAGACGAAACATGGAGGGCATTGAAAAATGCACCAGAGTTTACCAGATCTTTTCAAGGCCGCTGCTGTGGGACCTTTAACATGTTTAACCATCAGCTGCAAGGCTCGGTAGGATGTAAGTCAGCCCAGCATCATGCATGTTGATCAGCCTTGATTATCAGACATTTACATCTGATGAACTTAAGCTAATGACTGTGTGTACTGAAATTGTCAACAGATAAGGCATATTTCAATGAAAAATTACCATTCTGTTTGAAAATAATCATGTATTTTTCAAAGAAAGTTTTATTGAGATTGACTCTCTAGGTTGATTTTAAAAATGCTAAAATCCAGGAGCTCCGGGGGCGTGCCCCCTGGGCCCCCGCCGGGGGACTAAGGCGGGCCCATGGACCCCCGGCAATTTCAGGGTTTTTACAATGAGGTGTGGCATCTCTGATCTTAATTGACATGCCTTCTTCTCTTCAGGGAGCCCCTTAATTTGCCGGGCCCTTTCACACCATGTTTACCTCGGTTTTTTATTGGTTGTTTCACTTGGAAGGTTGGTCCATAGCCCTTCAACATCAGTGTCTTTTAATTGGAGGACGTGGTCCAAAGGCACAACCTATCTTTGCACAGGAATTCTGCTGCAATTGTGGGTCGCTGATGGAATCGACTTGCAAGTCATACTTGGGTACAGTTGTTATACGTTTGGTTTTGGTAGGTATAAATTTCACCTTCCCGCACAGGTTGTTGGTCGTGTGTACCGACATCGGCTGAGCAGTAAGATCTGCAGTCTGAAAGGTTTTCAAGTGTACAGTGGGTTAATGATTGTATAGTAAATTCATGTTCTATAGTGCCCACATGCATGTCATGTTGCCTTTATACACTTCTTGTGTTGGAAGTACCGTATTGCATACAAAACCAGTTGTGGAGGGGTGTACAGAATTCCAGCAGCTTTTCTCCTCTGTCATTGATATTGTTCCAAGTCATATCTACCCAATGTGGGTGTCCATGCCTGGGAATCTGTGTCCCTATTTTGGCATTGAAATTCCCCATCAGGATGAGGCTTTCTTTTTTAGGGATTCTCTGTATGTGGAGCCGTAGGGTGTCATAGAACTTGTCGCTCTCTGTCTCACTGTGTCCGATGTGGGGGCATAGACATGCAATATGTTAAAGGTTAACAAAAAAGTTAGAAATGGATGAGGAAAAAGGTTAACTGAAACATAATATACATTACACATACAACCACATGGAAACAGACATTACAAAATTAGTGTCTATGCAATCTCTGCAGTTGACACAAACTTACAAAAAGGAAACACTGTCATTTTGTCCTACCTTATATAAAGTTTGAGGTTACTGTCCAAGGTCTCTAGGGGCGACAGATCCTTTCTGTGGGTGTGTGTGAGTAGTCCATAATGAACGTGTTTGAAGGCATTTCAAAACATGGCTATGCACTATACCACAAATAATGTAGAAAATCAAATGAACTACAAAAAGGATACACAGTTGGGTTGTTCTAATGTAAACTCACAAATCTTCAGGATAACACAACATGTCTGCTTAGTGTTCTCTAAGGGGACAAGCTTGATTGCCAGATTTACCACAGAATGCATTGTGCATGCGAGTAATGCGACCAGATGACATTCACACCAATGCAAGTTAACGTGCCAGGGCAGAGTTTAGGGAGGACGCGCACCGGCATACCCCCACCATTTTTGACCAGAAGCACAGGTTACCGCACAGGTCACCGGGGGCCCGGTAGATCTTGAAAAAGACTTCACTTTGTGCTGCAGAGGGCACACTGTAGATATAGAAGAATTACTTTTTATGGGCGCCCAGGCTGCTGCCGCCTTAGCACAAGAACAGTATGTTGCCTGTATGTCACTTTGTTGTGATGTTAAGTGCTTGAAAAAAAAACAATGTCTGGCTCCCCACCCCTCGCTCTTCAGAATTTCGAACTGACTGAAATAAAAATTGAGAATGCCTAGATCCGCCCCTGTATGCATATAAACAAGTTTGACGGCTGCTGAAATTTTAAACCTGAAGTTGTTTTAAAACAACTCTTGCTCGGCCTATATACCTACCAATTGTAACAATCACTGCTTGAAATTAGAGCTAATAAAATAAGCTTTCCATTTTTACTCCATATTTTGGGATATTTGTTCATTGAAGATGCAAATGGTGGATGCAATCAGGGTCAATTTTTTTTTACTCAGTATAACTGGTAAACGTTTCATAGAAGTCCCAGTTATGCAAATGAGGTATCACAATTGATTCCGTGTATGATGTTGTACAGTAGCGCCTGATGGAATAAATGGCAATACCTCATTTGTATACTTGGGACTTCTATATGAAACACCTACGGTATAACTTGATACACATACCTTGCATTAGCACCACATATTATGCCCCTAGCATACTGCAGACCTAGTCTCAAAATGGCCGGATGAATACCACCGCTAGCAAATGTCAGCCCTTTGGTTAATGACACATCTCTCTCATACTGGTCCAGATGAGCAAACAGGCTGACTTTCTTCTGGGATATTGCTCTTTGGGGTATCTGGTAAAAACAGGCAAATATCATTAAGCTGGCAGAGCTGTTTGAAAGTCTCATTTCAAAACCAGAAGATACAAAAAATATCAATGGCAACACACTTTTGAAAACTAATTTGAATTATTCATACCACTGACTTTTTTAAGAAATTTCATTGCGGGCAAATGTGATTTTTCTTAAAATCCAATTTAACATGTCTCTCTATGGAAAATGGGCATATAGAAGGCACTATAACATACAAAACATGTTTGTAAGCCTATATGCCAAGATTCCCACAATGGATTTTTCCAGAGGTAATGGCTTTTGCATGCCCCTACTTATATTATATTAGTTGTCAAAATTGTGTCGCCACTTTTTAAAATTGCTCTAAAAATAAAAGAGACGCTTTGCATGGGGTCAAACGGCTGTGTACGCTTTGTGAACATTAATTTCACAGAAATAGGAGTAGGAAAAACAAATTTGGCCACCATTTTTGTCCCACATGGATACTTACGAGTACTATAGTCACTGGTAAAGTTTTTTGAACGATCACCCGCTGCCTTCAGCGTCACACGCACTAGGGTGTGTATGCTATGTATACTCGCTGAGAGTGGACAGTACTGTGATACACTCATTTACGCGGTCAAAAAACTTTTCCAGCGATTATAGCTATGAATTTCTTCCTTCATAATTCATCCTCTCGCAGAGTAATAAATGGGAAATAGCCACACAATAAATGATGACATCATTTCATACTTTAGCACATAGTTGTTTGACCCAATGCAAGCTGTCTCTTCTTTTTGAACAATTTAACAAAATTTCAACAACTCGCCCTATCTCCTTGTACAGGAGCGTAACATTGTTGATTCATTTTCAACCCACAGTTGATATGCAAATTAGCGCGACACGCACGGCGCAGTGTTCATGGAAGTGCATTTACGTGGTACGCTTAATAAGTAAACACAATGTTCGTCACATTTAGAACTCGAAGTACACACAAGCGCATCAGGTGCAAACTGCAAAGCAACAGACATGCCAAAACTATCTGTTTTCTTTGCTAATTAAAGTATATTACAAGGAATGATTTCTGTCGAACTGGGAACATTTTAGTATTAGCCCTTTTAGTATTAATATGATTGAGTAAACAGTTGTACAGGGGGAGAGGGAACAGAAATACTAACATTTGTCGCCATTTGGTTTAACACATTTCATGGAATATTGACAAAAATTTGATGTGTAATATGATCTTGTCATTCTAAAGCCATCAAGTGAGAAGCGAAATCCCATGGTACTGTTTAATTTTCTCTCAATTTTGCGTTTCTCTAAGTAACGGCCATACAAAGCTTCACACCCAAGTATAACAACTAGAATTATGCGGTTCTCGGCTTCCGCGGTTTGCAATAATCACAGAATATAAGCTGTGGGCCACCAGCCTATACTTATAACTGACCTCACGTGATCTTGACCTGCTACATGACCTTGATCTCATCAACAAAATGAGGGAATCCCATGTTGCACTATGACTCAATGGGAGGTCAATTTGAGTCAATGTTACATTTGGCCTATTTTTCAACTTGACCTCATAGATCTTTGACCTATCAATATGAGGGATCCATGGTGCACCTATGACCAAATTTGTGCTTCCATATAACGTACGTTTCATTTGAGGGCAATTTTTTAAAAATACCAGTTTAGGGACACATTACACAAAACACACCACTCACCATAGATACATACACCAGCACAACAGATTGCTAAGTGGTCCTGCCAGCTATTGCTGGCGTTGCCGGCAGCCCACAAATGACAACAGCTATTATTAAATTAACCAATCATGGGTGCGTGTTTACTATCCAAACAGGCACCAATATGCGTGCGTACACTGCAGCACAATGTTTGGAAGCAAAAAGCATGCAAAAAGGAGAATAAAACTCCTGGACAGATTAATAGGTTGTTTTTTAATCTTTTAATGAATTCTAGTCGATGGGACTATCAAAATCAGTTGTGGTTGGAATGCCTGTTACAGATTTTTTGGCCATTTTTTGACTGTTGCACAGTGGGCCAGGGGCCTGTCAATAATCAAAAATCGAACCCATTAAATGCACATTGTATGTTTCAATAGCAAGTAAACTCCAGACAGTAAATCTTGGGAAATGTTTGGACTCTATGTGAATCCAGGGTACCCCAAACACATAACTGAAGGTAAACGGAAACACATAAAGTAAATTTGTCAGGTATGTTTTCAAAAAAAATGCGTAAAAATTTGGCAGAGTTCAAGTTGTTGTTATCAATCAGGCTTATAGATGACCACTTGGAAACTCTCTTGTCTTTTTATCTATTTATATTGCCCTTTTGTTTATCCATACAACCTGTCTCTGAATTGGAAGGTTTATTTCGAGCATCGAAAATAAATAATTCTCCCCTGCCAATAAAATGGTTGAATCCAATTTCTAAGCTGCTAGGAATTGTTTATGTTACGGGCCGTCTGAACCAATCACAGCGCCGGGTATTAGGGTTTATTGTTCCCCGTCGTCCATTCCGGCTCGGCGTGGTTAGGCCTTAGCCGCCATGTTCAAAAGATTTGCTTCACTCTCTGTCACGCGTCGAAGGGAAAGGATCATGCATATTTTTCTTTCCACCCACCTATCCCAACTATAATTTTGTAATTTTGGAAACCCCACTTCTACATTGTTTAAAAAAAAAAAACCTGTGAGGCCCTTAATAGTTTGATTGTTCGAGGTTTGGAAAAATGCTTATTATCTAGCGTTGATTGTAATGTAAGTAAATTAGTAAAGCATTTCAATAATTCGACTTTTAGTGGGACAGCCTCTAAAGAATTTGTTTAAAACTGTTATTGTGGTGAGGGTTATATTTTCTTTAAATTCATTACAAATGTTTTAAAAAGTTATAATAACTAGTTATATATAATAAATATATTACAATTGCTTTCCAGGTAGTCGCAGCAAATAAATGACTTCGGCCAGCGGCTCGGAGCCGATGTATGAATGCGAAACAAATTAAGGTTTCAGCATTTAATCTTTGTCATCCTTCATATTCCTTGTACACCTTTGGCTTGCAGGTTTCCACCGAGTGGAGTTCATGCTTTGGAGTTGAACACTTCAATATTTGCGTGCGTGATTATTTTGTGCGTTGTAAGTCCGCCGGCAACCTCCTATGGCTCTATAAAATTTGGCTTCAGGTAGTCGTCAGGGAGATCTTGGGGTTATAGCACTCCAAGGGAAAAAATTGTTATGCATCATTTTTCATTAAATCCATTGTGCTAGCATTTTGAACATTCGCTTATGTTCACACATATATGGCTGCATCCTTGCGTGTTGATCAATGACCAATTGGGTCAGTCAGATTTAAGTGACAAATAAAATGATTCATTTCAAATTGACAGTGAAGCACAATCCTTCCCGTAGCTTTTCTTGGAATGAAAGTGCTTACATAGTCAGAGTCGAATTTCGCCCATATTCGCACTTCGGTTATAAATAAAAATGACTAGTACTTTTTGTTTACTATAATGCCCACCTTCTACACCACTAAAGTACAGCCCTATAGGCAGTTGTGAACAACAAAATTGGCTGCACCAGACGCATCCAAGATCTAGAGGGTAGTTTAAGCCCCTCATGAAGAAAAAATCTGCTTGTGGCGCGCGGTGCGGCACAATTTTCCACGTATCATTATTATTATTAATATAATAAAGTTTATTTTTATCATATTTTCAAATACAGGGTGTGTCAAATAAAGTGTCCAAAAAAAGGTCTGTTTTTTCTGTTTTGGGAATTTTTTTGTTTGTTTTTCACGCGATAACATTTGCCAATCCGGAAATATTCACCATTTTCCGCAAGATGGGAAAAATCAGGTTGTGTCACTTTTTTGATACATTGTATTTCAATGGAGGTGGTAATGTGGGAGGAAGAGAATGGTAAACAGTTGAATGAACAGAACTTCAGTCTCTCATTCATTCTGAGACTTATGGACTTCATTTTCAAGAGCGCAAAAAGACTTTTTAAATCTTCTTCCAGGAGACAGATGTGATTGGTTAAAATTACCTCTGATTTTACAGACGTTTTACACTAATATTTTGTTGCAATTACATTCTGTTTAGGTGCCAAGTGATACTGCAAAGATATGTTCAATTTATATCAAATCCAAACTATGGAAAGAGTGTCTTTATATTATTGACATTAAAAGTAGCATTATCCGAGGATTTTGATATTTGATCATTAAAGTAGCAATATTTTATCAGAGAAATGTCTTGTTGTTTATAAACTGTTAGAATGTTGTTTGCGAGTTTGTGGTCCTTTACCATCTGCAAGTATTGTCCAATAGAATATCATTCGGTTATCGTCTTTAAATGGCTTCAGTTCAACCATTTTACACCCGATCTGAAAGCTGTTTTCAGTTTTTAAAAGCTAATGAACTGCAGTTTATAAATGTTTTGAAAATAGTCAACATATATGTAAATTAAGGTATCAAAATGAGGGGGCTTTGGTGGTTGGTTTATTTTTTTTGGGACACCCTGTATAGATAAAACGGTTAATCTGACAGCATAATAGCAGCCAGATTAGGATTCAGCATCACAAAAAACCATACTCTCAACGGTAAAGATATTATTAATTATTGACCGATATCGAGAGGTTGGTTTTTTTGGACATCCTGTATGGATAAAACGGTTAATCTGACAGCATAATAAAAGTCAGATTCGGATTAAGCATCACAAAAAACCCCATAGTACCAAATGTTATGGCCAAACTCTCAACGGTAGCGATGTTATTAATTATTGACCGAAATCGAGAAATCTGGCCCACTGTGTGTTGCTGCATTGAATGACATGGCCTCCACTGTCTGCCACTGAGCCATGCCCTGAAAGCACCCTCTGGTGTTCATACCTGTTGTCTCACTAGCTTCTTGGCCTTCCTCCTTTGAGCTTTGGGGTCATCCTGCTGTATGTCATCAGATATCCTTGGTGGCTCTTTCTTTAATAAACTGGATGCTGTGGACATGCAATTGATCAGAAAATTTATTTAATTAATTAACAAACATTTTAGTACAAAAAATAGTTTCAGCTCAGACAGAGATCATCAACCCTAGTCATCTGTAAATTTGGAAGGAGTTCCACCCCACCCCACCCAAAAAAAAAAGCTTGTGGTATATTTTAAACATGGCATTAGTTTGCCCTTTCAAAGTGAAGCTACTTTTATAAAAACAAACATTACAATAATGTTCTAGATTTTCTTGTTTTGCTACTATTTCCTCAAATGCCACTTTGCCAGATGGATTTCACTCCCTGGATCCTGATCCTGATTCATATACTCTGCATATTTACGCATATACAGCAGCTAATCAGTGAAGCTGATAACAAAATACGCGAATGTAGCGCGAGTGGATTGAAAATGTCCAGTTGCACTCCGCGTACTGCATAAGATGCTTTCGACCGCATGTGCGTCGCGCAGGACTGATTTATTTTCTTAGTGGGCAATTTGTTTTTAATCTCCATGATAATTCTATTTTAAAATTACTGTTTATCCCTAGTAATAAGCCAAATTCTTTGTGTTCTGTCGTGTATGAATTATGTTAATACCTGCACATTTACTTTTTTGAAATAATCTTTTCTCCATAAACAAAATGAGGATGCTAGGATCACAAAATGCAGCTGGGGACAAGGATATTAGCAATCGGACCATGGCCATTTAACAAAGTGAGGGTTTGAGGGTTACTTTCTTCCGAGAAAAAAATGAGCACAGCACACTAACACTTTGATTTTTAGAAGCATTTTTGCACAATTTTCCAAAATGAGATACTTTATTTTTGGTCAAAATGCATAAAAATGTGGGAGGTTTGCACAGTCAGTCACAAGAGGTCATGTCAATTTCTTTTTATATTTAACCCCGAGTACTACCTGCCTGAGGTCATGTCAATTTCTTTTTATATTTAACCCCGAGTACTACCTGCCTTCATACAGCATTTCCAATTGGTTAATTAAATCATATATTCATTTCATTAACCAATTGAAATACAGCTTTCAAATATTTAAGCTCTAGCTATCTTCAGCCCTACCACCATTCTTTCCATGTTGCTGATTAGCTGAATACAGCACATAAGCTTGTGACCAATTGACAGGTAGTTTAGATATATGGTTTGCTCTCTAACTGTAAGTTAAAGGTGCAACGAGAGATTTTGAAGCACCCAGATATTGTGTCATAATAGTAATTTCATATAGAATAGACACTCAATAGATTTCTTACCTTGTGCTTGGCTACAGAAATGTCTTAAAAGAGAGAAAACAAGTGATTTTGATTTGCTTATATTTCAATGTAAAACATAGGCTGAAGTGTATTTGATCCTATACGAAATTAGAAATTTCACAATTTTTGTACCAAAGAAACATTTTTTAGCTTAATCCTTTCAGATGGGGATATTTTTGATAGAAAGCTTTACATCAGAGCAAAAATCAGTACTTTCGATTTTTAAGGGGCACCTGATATGTGAAATCTCTCGTTGCACCTTTAACTCTCTAAACCTGTAGAGTTGCTATGCTTTCACTTACTTGTAAGTGAGCTTTCTGAACTGGTTTAGATTTAGTTTGTTTTCAAACAGCTATGAATTAGCTTTTTAAACTGGCTTAGAGTTGGTTTGCTCTATATTGGCTGCGGGTAAACTTTTTAAAATTAGTTTAGATTTATTTGCTGTTTTGTGAGTGTGCTGTCTAAGCTGATTTAGAGTTGGTTTCCTTTCAATTAGCTGTAAGTGAGCTTTCTAAACCGATTTAGATTTGGTTTGCCTTGAAGCAGCTGTGCATTACCTATACTCTGTCCAGCTCGAAGTATGAAGTAGCGACGCGGGCGTATACATTGTACCGACTTTCATCGCGCGCGTAGGTAAAGCACAAGCGCACTGCAACTGAAAGGCGGCACTGGGTGTACGCGCGCGTCGCCACTTCATACTTCAGACGAGACAAAGTATACGTCCAACTGGCTTAGATTTGGTTTACTTTCCAACATCTATGAGTGAGCTGTCTAAACCAGTTTAGATTTGGTTTGCTTTGCTTTCTAACTGTTTAGATAGGGTTTACCTTGAAGCACGCCTTGCATTACCGTACTTTCAACTGGCTTAGATTTGGTTTTCTTTCAACAGCTATCTAAACCAGTTTAGATTTGGTTTGCTTTGCGCTTTCTAAACTGGTTTCTATTTGGTTTGCTTTTCCTAAAACTGGTTTATATTTGGTTTACCTTGAAGCGCCATGCATTACCTACCTTCAACTGGTTTAGATTTGTTTGTCCTGCACGTGCATAGTAGACCCGTTGGTAGAAACTTGATGGCTGCGTGCCAGATGATTCACTTATTTTCTTCTGATAATTCTTGGCAGCTATATCTAATTGCGTCAACAGAAGAACTAATCTATATAATAAAATAAAATTCTCACCTTGTTCCGAGTGTTTCTCAGATATGGCGGCTATCTCGGTTCTGAAGTTTTTTTGTACGTGGTTGGTTACATGCCATTGGGCGTTTGCCCATTCTTTTATCAAAACTACTTCAGTTACTCATGGAATAACAGGAAAAAACGGGTCGGTTGCTAGCTTAAGCGCGTCGCTGAATGCATTATTGGAGAACCATGCCACTCCAGCACACAGCTGTGTCGTATGTTTAAACGCAAATGCATTATGGGCTGGGTTACAACACCATTCACGCACTCTGGTCGTTGTAGCAACGGTACCGCGCCGGCGCGTTAGCAAAAATGCAAAACAGAAGTGCAGCTAAGGATCATGTATATCAACTCCATTTTTCAATGGGCACAACAAGCGACAATATGTTCCAACCCTAACAGGAAATGGCAAAATGAAGCAAAGCTTCTGAGAAAATACAGAGATGAGAATTGAAGCTCCCCTGTAAGTTTTAGGACCTCTTTTACGAGTCCACCTTAATTCTTTTAGAAGTTACTCTTCTGATGATACCGTAAATCGATTTATTTAATATTTCCGTGAAAAAATCACTTTCTTTTCTTTCTCTTCTACACACTTCAAGGGGTTCGTGAAAAAAACATTTTTTCATGTTCTTTATTAACATAGGCCTACCTTCAAGTGTTTTCCCGAAAGGATTCTAAACATGCCTTTGAGTCCCTACCTGGAGAGTTTATATGTATCCAAGAAAATGGTTTTGGTGCCGCAAAAATATTTTAAACCAAGGTGAACGGCAACCAATATTATAATTTTGTTGCTTACTTTTATAGATAACATCTGAAGGGGATTCCTAGCTGGATCGTCCTCTTCATGATGTCGCACCACCACCCCTCTCATAACTACAAAGTCCAAGGAACTTAAAAAATCTTTATAGATTTGATAGCATTACTTTCATTAAATCGGAAACTAACTGCATGTGGAGCACTAAAATTCAAAGGGGAAAGACAGGGCTGTGTTTGATGCAGATGACAAAGTCAGCTTGGCCTCTTTACCAAATCCACCGGAGCCATTACACATATTTCTCCTTCATCTACTTCAGATAATAACGATATTCGTAACGCCCTTCGCCATTACGATTCTGATTTTTGGCCATGGCATCATGTTGCGCTAATGAAAATCAGCTGCAAGGGTGGAATCCATTCATTCGGATCCATGTAAAAAAACCAGAAAAACAAAAACAACAAACCCAACAGGCGGTTCTCGAACCACACAGTGTCCCCCGCCCATCCGTCGATAGTTTAATGGCGGGAAATAATAATTTAAGATCCCAACAGTGAGAATTGTGATGGAAATAGTTGTTCTCAAACCACTGAGCTGCTGCCATCGAGTTGGGCAATTTGACCGGTATCAATTGTTGACTACCTTGACCATACAACTATTTGTAGTTATTTGGACCTTAGATCCCCTACTAGACCTTGAAATGACCGTCAAATTTTTCGGCAATGAATTCTTACTACACCCAGTTTTCATGACCATAATACCATGTGTATGGATTTGACCTGGATGACCCCACATGACCTGAAAAGGTCCCCCCCCATCAAATTTTTGGCCACTGAATGTGACCACACTCACCAAGTTTTCACATCATCCTACCACATACTTCGTGTTGACCTTGAATGACCCCACAAACCTTGAAATGACCCTTTTGTCCAATTTTGTGGCTGAATGTCTTACCCACAACAGACCCACCAAGTTTCATCATCATCATCCTAACCACCTCACATTGGACAAGGGTTTATGCAATGTTATCCATGTTGAGACCTTGAAATGACAAACCACATGACCTTGAAATGACCTTCAAATTTTTTGGCACGGGATGTTGGACCACACCCACCAATTTCATTCCTCCTACCTCACAAATTGACAAGGCTATAGCAATTTAATTCCATTTGACCTTGATGACCCCGCATTACCTTGAAATGACCTTCAAATTTTTCGGCACTGAATGTTGACCACACCCACCAATTTTCATCATCCTGCCACATTGCCAGGCTAGAGCAATTAATCCCATTTTGTTGACCATATTTGACCTTTGACCCATACACCACAGAACACATCTCCGAACTCATAACCGCTTCCTCTACTTGCGCACATCTATGGTGCGAGATGGACACCCATACTTTGCTTAGATAATAAGATCTCGTTTTTACAAGGTTTGTAGCAAATTTAGCCCTATTTTTTGAACCATATTTTGACCTTTGACCCATGACACATGACCCACTTCAGATCCAGGCCGACGCTTACTTGAGATCCTCTATGTTGCGAATATGGACACCCACGCTTGCCTAGATCCAAAGATATCGCGTGGGACACCACACACACACACAAGTGGACGCCGAAGAGCATTTCTATCGTCCCCCCTTCGCCAACAGAAGTTGGCGGGGGAACCAAAAAACCTTGAGATTTAGGGCCCGGGTAGACTGGGGGCCGCCGATAGAATTGCGGGCCCGGGGAAAAAAACCTTGGAGTTACGGGCCCCCCTTTACACCAACTTCGTTTTCCAGAACACCAGACCGGAGGGGGGTTGAACTTGAAGTTAACAGTGGCTGCGAGTGGCCATGCTCGGCGCGGGTGTGTGGGAGCTTCATGTAGCCTATAAATGTGTTTTTGATTGAAATATTCATATGTCTAAGTTTTATTGGGATACAGCACAGGGGGTGGGTTGCGGGAGGGGAGTGCCCCCCTCCTAACGCAAGCGTGCTGAACCCTTGCAAGTGTTCACTTCCTACACACTTCTCTCAATGCAAATTGAATAAGAACAAATATAAATTTGTAATTGTTTCACTTTTTTTAATGTATAGAGTATGATAAAACGGTTTTTTTAAAAAGAAATAAAATATAGGCTGATAGTTTTACTTTTGTTTCAAATAATATAGATACAGTGTTCAATGAGAGTTAAATATATGAAGCGCCCCGTGGGTAACGAAGTGCGGAACCCTTGTAATATTCACTTTCCAAACCCCTTTTCCTCATTATATGCCTATTGATAGAAACATTTGAGAAATTGGTAAGTAGTCCCACTTCTAATTCATGACGATCCGTTTCATAAAACAATATCTTATTGTGTTTGTGGGTAAATTTCAAACCATAGAGGCCCATCCATCACTAAATTTATTAACGGCAGCGTAGCGCGTAAACAGAGTAATTTGGTTACCGATAATTTCTCACGTAATATGGTCATTGATTGCCGCAGGAGGGGAAATGGGCCCCTGTATCTGCCATGTCCTTCCCGAGAAATCCCTCGTCTCTCTCACCAACTCTCTCCTCTCTCTCCGTCCTCTCTTCTCTCCCCTCGCTCGCATCCATCGCTTCACCTCATCACCTCACATCACTCCTCAACTCCATCCTCACTCTTCCCTCTCTCTCACTTTCCTCCCTCTCTGACTTTTTATCACAAACGCAAGTGGCTGACTTTTATTTTTTTTTATTACGGGGCCCATAGCACCCCGGGCCCCCTACGTTATATCTATTTGGATGGCTGTGGTTGATAACCGAATATATCACCCATGGCGACTGACGATAGCCCTGAATATTTTCCTGTGAGGGGGATATTCTGTAATTAGGAGGAGGAGGTAATTAGTGTTGATGTGTCCATTAAAAATGACACATCCCACTATTGTGGTATTTTTTGTGTCCTGAAGATACTTTATTTCAATTCACTTTATTATCACATACACGTTAGGGAAGAAGTCCAGTTGTAGAAGCAGGAAGGAAACCTGAGTACCCGAAGAAAACCCGCGGGCGAGTATGGACTGGGAACCAAACGCACATGAAAATCGCATGCCCGACCGAGGGTCGAACCCGGACTCCCCCCAGTGGTGCAAGCGAGGGAAGTCTAAGGACCCACTGCGCTAACACCGACCCCCTTCTTAATATAGGCAATATTGAGCCTCTGAAAATAGTCTGTATCTGTGTGGTTTACTGCCAAGTTCTTAGCAACAAAACCACAAATAAGGTCACGTCCAGGCAGGTACCATGCAGCCTCTTATCTTTGTCATAACTGGTACACATTGATTAATAATTTATTAGCAAGAATACATTGTCATTAGTACCCTGACACGTTCCACATTCCACCAACACACCTACACACCCGTCAACAAGTAAAACATTCTTAGCTCTAGATGTATGACCAGGAATTTGCAGAACATGTGTTTGTTATTGCCAGTGGGGAACCATTGTAACCTTTAAAGGTGCAACGAGAGATTTCAAATAACAGGTATCCCTAAAAAATTGTGAAATTCGGATTTTTGCCCTATGTGTGTAAAGCTTTCCATCAAAAAAGATCCCCATATGAAAGGATATTATTAAGTTGAGACGAAATGTTCTTTGGTACAAAAATTGTGAAAAATTTCTAATTTCGTATAGGAGGGCAAATACGAAAATTCAGCTAGGTTTTATATTGAATATAAGCAAATCAAATTGCCTTCTTTTCTTTCTTTTAAGACATTCTGTATCAAAAACAAGGTAAGAAATCTATTGGAGGTCTAATCTATATGAAATTATATTATGACACAATATTTGCGGTGCTACAAAATCTCTCGTTGCACCTTAACGAAAAGTCAGGGTCTCATGATGGGAACATTACATGTCACACCAGCAGATTAGTAGCAGTGGTTTTTGGCCATCTCCTTGAAGGTGAAAGCGGCCTGGCAGCTTGTAACAGCAGACTTCCTGGTTCGCCAAATTGACCTTGCGCACCTCTGCAATTAGAATGGACCAAGTACATTAGACATTTGGGAAAGAACCTGAAAGTTCTTAGTGGGAAATCATGGGATGGGGTTTTTTTAAAATGGCAGCTCTATCCCTCAAAATCAAACACGTCTCACCAAGAATAGCAGTTCCTTTGCAGTGATCTACTGAGGGGAAAGAGGCCCACTGCCTTTAGAGCAAATGGGTCTCCTGAGGGGAACGAGGTCCCACTACCTTTTAGAAGCAAATGGGTCTCATGAGGGGAAAGTGGCCCACTGCCTTTTGAGCAACAGGGTTCCTGAGGGGAAAGAGGACCACTGCCTTTTAGAAAGGATCTCATGTGAGGGGAAAGAGGCCCATGCCTTTTTAGAGAAAATGGGTCTCTGAGGGGAAAGAGCCCACTCACTCTGCTTTTTAGAGCAAATGGGTCTCCTGAGGGGAAGAGGCCACTGCTGTCTTTTAGAAGCAAAATGGGTTCTCCTGAGGGGAAAGAGCGGCCCACTCTTTCTTAAGCAAATGGGTCTCCTGAGGGGAAAGAGGACCTACTGCCTTTTTAGACAGCAAATGGGATCGCTCCTGAGGGGAAAGAGGCCCACTGCCTTGTCTAAGAAAGGCAAATGGATCTCCTGAGGGGAAAGACACCCCACTGCCTGTTAGAAGCAAATGGATCTCCTGAGGGGAAGAGGCCCACTGCCTTTTAGAAGCAAATGGGTCTCCTGAGGGGACAGAGGGACCCACTGCCTTTAGAGGCAAAGGATCTCCTGAGGGGAACGAGGGCCCTCACTGCCGTTTAGAAGCAAATGGGTTCCGAGGGGAAGAGGCCCCCTGCCTTTTATCAAAATGGTTCCCTGAGGGGAAAGAGGCCCACTGCCTTTTGAAGCAAATGGAGCCTCCTGAGTTTTGTTGTGAAAGAGGCCCCCGTGCCTTTTAGAAGCATAATGGGTCTCCTGATGGGAAATGAGTCGCCCACGCCTTTTTAGAAGCAAATTGTCTCCTGAGGGGAAAGAGGCCCACTGCCTTTTAGAAGCAAATGGGTCTCCTGAGCTGTCGAACCCTGATGCCACTTGCTTTTTTAGAAGCAAATGGGTCTCCTGAGGGGAAAGAGGCCCCACTGCTTTTAGAAGCAAATGGATCTCCTGAGGGGAAAGAGGTCCCACTGCCTTTTCCATGTAGAAGCAAATGGATCTCCTGAGGGGAAAGAGGCCCACTGCCTTTTAGAAGCATGCGGTCTCCTGAGGGGAAAGAGGTGTTCCCCACTTGCCTTTTAGAAGCAATGGGTCTCCTTAGGGGAAAGAGGCCCACTGCCTTTTGAAGCAAATGGGTCTCCTGAGGGGAAAGAGGCCCCACTGCTTTTAGAAGCAAATGGATCTCCTGAGGAAAAGGCCCACTGCTCTTTAGACAATGCAAATTGATTCTCCATGTGGGAAGAGGCCCACTGCCTTTTTACCAAAATAGGGGAACATGTCACACCAGCATTGCAAGCAGTGCCAACGCTTTTTATCTTCGTAAAGACAGCAAAAACAGCAAAGAAAATTTCTGATTGTTGCTAAATGCCTCGTTGGACGTGTAGGGTTAAAACAAACAAAGAGTGGACTACCAAAGCAGTCGAAAATATGGTAGGTTAATTTTGTTTTAGTGCAGTTCATAGGTGAATGTTCGAAAGTATTAGCAGACTCCAGGTTCAATACCCTCATGCATGATGGGAAGGGTTTCCAAGCTGCTGTGTGACAGTACTATTAATTGCGGTAGCTGTTGTGGTACTGTAGTGGTTAAAAGGAATGAGTGTGCTTTCGAAAATATACAAGTGAGCTACTTATTTGTACTATTAGGGGGTTAGGACATTGAAACCATACAGCACAGCGAATTCAAAACGGCATATCAACTTCCGGGTGCTAAGTCTGTTTCAAAGACGTATCGTTAGGAGGGTGCGCTTACGCATATCGAAACGGTTTCACACAGGACGGGACTAAAGACTATGCTTGGTCACGAATATTCAATCTAAATGACCGTTACAGAAATTACACTGTTTTGCAGCGAGGTTTAAATCCACTAACCTCGACGGATTGATGTTAATAATTTTTTCTAAATTATCATGATATTATAAGATCTTTTGAACTAAGAGTTTAAGAGTGATTTATGATTTTGTAGTGTACTGAGGCAGAGACTGCATAGTAAATGCATTAACAGTTCCCTAAATTTAAAGTTTGGAAAATCCCCAATGTCCAAATCCAGCAAGTCGTGTCCTACCCCCGTACATATTTGAAGATGACAGACAATAAGAATGTCGGGTACTGGCACGTTGTACCAAGCATCGTCACAATGGCGTCACTTTAGCAGTGGTAGTGGTGCTACGCAATATTTTTCACTAGGAACAGAAAGAGTGCAAATGAGGGCTGACTTAATATGTATATTCAAGATGAAGACAACATACAGATCTTGGTTAGTGCCTCCCTGAACATTGTTGAAATGACATCAGTAGTACTCTGAAAAGCTTCAACTAACCGGTTTAGCTCTCCCCTCTCGTTTCAAGTCAGCCTTAACGCTTTGCTGTGCTCCTTCCTTGTTTCCTCCTTCACTACCTTTTGGTTTCTGTGATCCACCTCCCTTGCCTCACCACCTCCACCCCCACTCCTCACCCCATGTCCTCCCCATTTGTCCTCCCCCAAGGATGTTCCTCCTCCTCCTCCTCATGACCCTCTCCCCTCGTATCCTTCTGTTGTTTCAGTCTCTGTCTCGACTTCTTTCTTGGAGTGTCGTTTGAACACTTGTGGATGTTGGTCTGGGGCACCCTGTCCTTGGCTTGCTGTGGTGACTTTTTATTGGCAGATACTTCAGTTCCCCCAGTGGTTGGGTTTGCCTCTGCCACTTCGACAGTAGGCCTACTGAAGTCTTCTTTGCACTACCCCTGAGGGGACAAAAAACTGTACACATCATATGGCTGGTAAATGTCAACACACATCAAAATAGCCCTCCAATATTGCACATTGCCCTTCACGTTTTCCCTTTTTTTTTACATATTTCATTTTATTTAAAGGACACAATTTTCCCTCCAATATGAAAATTCGCAGGAACATGGTTTCCAAGATCAACCGTTTTTCCAAGCAATGCACCTACAGACCCTACAAAAGATTTACTTAAAGCTTACCATTAATTTACAATTCCAGAAATACAGTTGAGAACCAATATAACATTATTCCCTAGGGAGATACGCAACCTTAATGTGCCAATATAATAAAAGATGTGACTTTTTCAACACCCTGTATTCAAAAGCGTGGCAACGGCCTGTATGTAATGCCATATGGTATCTTCTATAAAAATCAACTTTCCATGGATATATAATTTTCTAAATTTCTAAGTACATAGTATTGCGCAAGGCTTCCAAAATGTTCCACAGCCAATCTTACATTGTAAAACCATATTAAAGCATCAGGTATATGTCCTAAATACTGCCAATATGGAGCCTAAACAACAATTAAGGTCTTGTCGATTTAGTCTATTGTTTCTCTACTTAATATGAGAACATAGCACTTGCCATATGCCCCATCAAGTCCGGTGTTAACTAACTTGCGGTTTTGATGGTAAAGAGAACAATAATGCACATTGCAAAGCCTATTCAATACTGTGCTTTTTTTTAATATTGATGGTTCCCACTAAAACGGGCGGTCTTTGCTTTTGATCTCAATGACATCATACCTTTACTTACATTTTACTCCCAAGTCCCAATCGATTCATCACAATGCATAACATCTTCAAGTCTGTTCTGGTTTACACTATTTGCATCGCGATGGATGGAGCTATGTACAAATCAATGTCATGTACGTCGATAGATTTTTTGCAGCACAGTAAAACGCTTTTAACGAACTGGAGCCAAGTTGTAAAGCGTGCAGCTACAAATTTGATAGAATCCATTCAAAGGTGGAAGAAAAATAATTTGATGATTAATACTTCATTTTTGAAATTGAAAGAACAACTCCCTCGCTGGTAACAATTGTTTATAGCGCTTAAATTTGTTTTTTCCCGATTGATTTTTTAACTGACAAGAAAGCCAACACCTTAACCCCATTTATTAAATGGATCAATCCCAACATTTCCCGTAAACCAAACATTCCAATCATATGTTAATCGGGGGGTGGGGCTGACAATTGCAAGTAACCAAGAATAAACAACGATAATTAAGTTCGGATTATTTTATAAAAACTTCATTATGTAATAACAAACCTAGATTTGAAGTCCCAATAAAATCAATCGTGTGTTTGAATTGGCTAGAATGTTGTCCTTTTAACATGAATACTAATGGATGGCCGTCCTGCTTGCAGCTGCCAATTTCGCACGTGGCCTGTCAGCGAAATTTGATACATAAAGCTAATAAACAGTGAATTCTTTAGAATCTTAACTGGTATTGCAATTTGCAATCATAAATTACCTTTGGTGTGATTTCAATTTTATCATGTTTATCTTAAGGAATTTTACCGTTCTTGGGGAATTTCCCGTTCATTTCATCAGCTCAGGGGTGAACCTCGCAGTGATCGAAGTCAAATACATCGCTCATCGCTCAATAATCATTCAACCTTTCAACCGTGCCTCATCGCTGCATATACATTTCTTAAGGTTGGCGGCATGTTTATTTATTTCGTGTTGTTTTTAATTGTGTTCGTCCAACTTTTTATCATGTTGCTGCCCGCCCTGCGTATAACTTGTGATTCTTTAAACTTCCTAGAGACCGCGCCACAGGTTTGAACTTTTAAAACCCGCGATGCATGGAGGCCACGAGTAGTGGAGTACCGTCAGGGATATATTCAATCATGTAATAGGTGCACTCAAGGATGAATAATTGACGGCCCCTTAATGTTCACTGGTAAAGTGAGTCTTTTCATCTCTTAACGACAAATTCCTAGGTGGTCTACTACAATACCCAAGTAACAAAGAGGCAATTAAGATCGTGATTGAAATCGCGGTACTATTTCACCCTGCTGATCACGATCATCGGAGTTGCATTCGACCGCCTCGCTGCGGGGTCATTTGAATATCAACTTGCCCCGACCAAATCGATTTTCTTGCTCAATCACATGTTGATCGTTAGAAAAACTGTTCAAGAAGTTCAATGACCTTTTCTGGTAGAAAAATTACGAACCGCTGTTTTCCGTGCGAAAACGGAAATCCGCAGCGGGAAAAAACAAACTGCAAAATCACCGCGAAACATGTCATTTCCCGCGATCGCGGATTCTCCCGGACCCTATTTATATCTTGGGAATGAAATGGATTTGAGGGCTCAAATTTCAGCACGACAATGTAAGAAAAATACGGCCTTTCAGCTGATACCAAAATCGATACACTTATCTTCCGGGTTAAATCAGGGGGTCCCAAAGAGGAATCGGAACACGCACCTTAACATTCGTTAATTAAGTTTTTTTTTTTATAGTATGTGGTTGCGGTATAGGTTTAGAATCGCTCGCCACATTTGTGTTCACCTACGGTTATGTGTAAAATGGTATATAAGCGCAATTCTAGATGCGTGTTAGACAAATAGATACAAGCCATCTGCATATTCTTATATTAGAAGCCATACCCAAATGATCCACAAAACATTATTTCACAATGATCCCAGCTATTATATACCCTCAATACATCTTCCAAATCATTTCTTTCACATAGTTAAGGTATAGGAGATGGAACTATTAACCCTAACGCGCCCAGACGCATTTAGGTGCAACGAAAAACTTGGTACCACAGGGACCGGTCTAAATGTTCTCGTTCATTCGCCGTTAACAACTATTTTTTGTGGGCGCAAATGACTCTCATTGCACCTCATTGCATTGCCTCTTACAGGAAATAACCGATGTTCCTCGTTGCATCTGGGCGGCGTCTTTACGGAAAATGACGCGATGTTCCTCGTTTGCATCTGGTCCGTCTTCCCAGAAAATGACGAGATGTTCCTCGTTGCACCTGGGACGTCATCCCGGGAAAATGATGCGATGCTTTCATTGCTTTCGGACGTTTTTGCCCGCAGAGGGCGCAATGCTTCTCATCAGGCGGGTGACAAACTGTGTACAAATGGCCCCTAGACAATTTCGCTATGATGGTGATAGCGCCACCATTTTCGATAGCTACTTAATTAAATGCATAAACGCATTCATGACGTAAACCGGATCATGACGTAGCGTAAAGCGCCACGCACACGACTGGCAAACTTAAGTACAGATTTCATGAAGATCAGTGTCAGGTACGCATCCATTCTCTTGATCGATGTCTAGGCCTATCCCGATTTATTTATTTATTTAGGATCCCTGTTCTCATGCCATTCGCACGCGATGTTCCTAGTTGCATCTGGGTAGGACGTCTTTCGGAAAATGGCGCGATGTTCCTCGTTTGCATTGAGGACGCTTCCGGGAAAATGACGCGAGGTTCCTCGTTTTATCTGGGACGTCTTCCTGGCAAAATGAAGCCGCATTGTTATTGTTGCATCTGGGCCTTTAAGATGTTACGCTACTATTCCTGTGCCGGAAAAATGGCCGAGATTGCCAATTGAAACGCAAAAATTTGTTTCTCGTTGCATTCTGGCCTGTTTAAAAATAAAAATAGATTGCACATCGTTGACATCTGGCCGACGTTCGGCAAAACGACCCGGTTCAGGTTAGGGGACTATACTATAGTAATACTCCTCAAAGACGTCCACAAACCAATATTTTCACAATTTCAGGGTGTGACGCAGGATTTATTTGGGGGTTTGCAGGACTTAGAAGAGAGCGGGTCCCAATACTAGCATGGAACAACTGAACTAGTAACGTTTTCCCAGTCGGATTCTGCTCACGAGTAGTGACTTTCTGCCCTACCTTCCAACAAGCCAAGCTCGATCCAGCTTAAAACCTTCCCATCCATTCCATGGGGCTTTTATCTTGGCGATCAGCCTGTTATGTGGATACAGGTCAAAGGCTTGGCTTAGCCATCTCTTAAATACACACGTCCAATGAGACTTCCATAATCACAAGCCCTGGTCAGAATTTCAAGGTGCACGAGAAAGAAGATTTGTTGTACAAGGATTTCCACTTCCTTGAGCCATGCTGGGTATAGCCCAAATCACAATTCAGATTCAAGATGCATTGTGGGTAATCTAATATCTGACGATCTTTTTGTAGATAAACTAAAACGAGCTACTGGGCAATTTCAATGTGGTGATATTGACGTTTTCACAAATTACTTAACACTGGCGGTTTTTAAGACAGATTATCTTTTCATGTTGTGAATGTCATATTTCAACTGTATTTGAATAAACTGTCATGAAGGAAAATTGAGAGGTCAGCCATAGTTAATAAAACCCAAGTAAGAGATATTTTCTGTGGAAAACGGCAAGGTCACACATTGAAATTGTACAGTAGCCTCATTTTGTTTATCTACAAAAAGATCGCGGGATATTACGCACAATGTATCTTGAATCTGAAATTGTTGAAAGGGCTTATTTAGAGAATAAAGGTATGATTTTGGAACCGGTACTCTCTTTACAAACGAATTGAAACCAATGGCGATACCATTATATTAAGGGAGAACGAGGCCGGTGCCGAGCTCTTCCACGCAAAAATAACAATGGTCTTTGTTGTCGCCGGTTTCAATTCGTCGTAAAGAGAGTACGGTTCTCCATAATCATACCTTATTCTCATTCTTTATAAACAGCTTTATCATTAAGGTCATTTTTAACCTCAATTTCATGCCATTGCTTTACGGTTGTTAATACAAAAAGAAAGGACTGCCACCACCCAGTGACAACAACGAAACAAAACCCGTTGAACGCAATGATCATACGCAACGAGGACATCGTTAGCAGGGACGGGCGCGCGAATTGTAGCAAAACGCAGTTATGACGCGAGCGCTTCAACCTTAAAAATAACATCAATACGCAGCGTGCGTACTTAACTAGGTTCAATGGTCGAATTGAACCCGGCATCAGCCAATGAGATCGCTCATTACATTCACCAGCTGTTTAAGAGTTTATTCTGGTTCTAATGCGTGTTAAGTGGTCTCTGATATTACTTCCGTACTTTGCCAATCACGGAAGTGAGGACTCATAGGTCTCTAGGTCCCCTTGTTTTAGACCTCGATCCTTAAAATGGGAACGATATGGGCAACCCTCCAATCATCGGGAACTACACCTTCTTTCCACGGACTTATTGTAGACCAGGCAATTGGCTTACTCAATTCATCTGCAAAGTCTTTAAAATACATGGCGTCAAACGGTACCGACTGGCTTGAAACCGTGGGGAAATTTGGGAAGCTCCTTCCCAGGAAACATGGGGCCATTTGGAGGGAAACTTGCATTTGGGAGGGAAATTTATACATAAAATACAGTGTAAAAATCTTGAGAAATGCAATTATCTTTTTTCAAACAAACCCCGTGGGATCGATCATGGCGCACAATCACAAGTTAAAATCTGGGATATTCACAGGAAAGCTTTTTGATTCAAGTCGGAATTTTGATACGCACGTATAGATAGAATCAGATAAAAAGACTGCCTTGTATTTATACCCAGATTTCAAGCCAACCCACTTGCAGTTTATGTTTACATATCCATGGCCCGGTAATAATAATACAAAATATGATTTTGAATGATTTTGTTTATGTTTTCGATTAAAGCAAATCGCTGCTTATCCCTTAACACACGTCCAGAGGGACTAGAAAAAAGGGGCTTTCTTTTTGGGAATATTACTCAGCAAACGAGGGTTCGTATTTTTGGGGGAAGAAGGTTTTAAAGCAAGAAGGAGAACAAGTTGACAAGAATGTGTGGGGGCTATTTTATGGGGGGGGGGCATCCTTAGTTTCTGCTAAGCATGACTCCATATTATGTCTTTAACATGTTATGGTTGCATTCACGATGTGAAATATGCAAAAACACAATGGCATAGAACCTTCCCCTGTTTACCTAACCTACCTTAACTTTGTCGATCTCAAAAGCCCTCTAAATGTACTGATATGTCCCTGTTTTTTCACTATCAACACCACTTGAGATTCCTATAAATGCGATGACAAAAAAAACTTAAAAGAATTAGAAATTAAAACAATTTTGAAGAAAATTCGACTACAATCACTTCTGGGGCATGAGAAGGTTGTTTCTCCGGAAAAATGTGATTTCTACTCTACTTTTTTTAGACAATTTTTGAGGATTAACTATTTCAAAAGGAAATAATTATCTAAGGTAAGAAGGTTCACACTAGCAAACTCTAGAGGGAGGTGTTCATGCAGTTAAATCGCACTACAATTGCTTCACTGTGTGGTTCAATGGCGAAAAATCACTTAAATTGATCTAAAAACGTTAAAACTAAATAAAAAGTAAGAACTTCAAGACAGTGTGTAAGTTGATTCATGACTGTCCTATAGTGACACCTGGTGACGGTGCGAACACCGTAATCAACAAGAACATTTGGTGGAGAAAT
>JAMKCH010007999.1:0-30232 GCA_023653785.1 Ophioderma brevispina
GAACTCATATTCCTAAAAGTTAGATTAGTCCATTATTATTGCGTGTGCGTGGTTTTGTAATTAGGAAATAGCTACAAATTATTGTTATGTTGAAAAAAGGCGATTTTGTAGACTTTTCCCCGATATGAAGGTCTACTTCCCGTGAAATGCATGTCCAGCGTGTTTTGCGTTCGGAATGCAATTAAATTTATTCTGGCATTTCCGCGACTAGCTTGTAGTTTATCGATCTTTATAGTCAGGAAGCAAATCGACAAATGCCCATGCTTCTACCGGCTCCTTTTGACCTTTTTCTTCTATTGATACGATTACAGTTTAACCATTGATGAGTTTTAATACATCTGATTTTTGTTTAAGTCAAACGATTTCCCTGACAATTTTATTTATTGACAGCTGTGACGTAGACAACATTTGTGTGTGTTTTCTAAATTTAAGCAGTTAAAAAATCAGTACCATTATTTTATTTAAAGTTCATTTGGGTTTGTTAATTACTTAAAATAAATTTTGAAAATCTCTTATACGGTTAGTTTGGTTTTGTGATAAATAATTAATAACAATATGAATGCTTGAATGTTCCATTAATTACTGGGGGTATATAGTTAACATAGTAACATTCAATCAGGAAATGACTTGTTTTTATTTACGCAAAAGCTTGACAGACAATAGCCAAAGGGTTGTTTCTACCTTTCACTTGCTTTTTCATTTCATAGGATTTAATTTTTGAACGAATGTATTTTAAATATGCATTATTTGCAAAGAAACGCTCAGCGTTCTAGCGGTTGCGAAAGATTAACCTTTCAAAATATACGTGAACACAACAGAAGAACGATCCTAGGCTCTATTGGAATTTTGAAGGTTCTCATAAAAACTTTTTAAGGTTTTTATAGAACCTAGGGTTGGCTTAATACAGGACAAAAACGGTTCTCTGTGAACCTTTAATGGAATCTTTATTCTAAGTGTGTATGACACTTTATATGAGTAATTCAAACCAAAAATAAACCAATTTATATTTTTCAATATTTACTTTTTAAAACCGTTTTGATGTGACATAACGGGTTCTTATAAAGTTAAACACTTACAGGTTTTAAATGTTGTCTTACCACAAGTGCCATGAGAATGTGTTTAAGAAGTGAATCAATTGCAGGATTCTGCATTTAGCAGGGGGGGGCTGGAGGGGGCACCCCCGCTTGCACCCACCACCGAGCCCTTATGATGAACCCATCTTTAACTCTTTAGCATATATTTAATTAAAAACCATCAGTACAGAGTGAGACAGAAAAAGTATACAAACCAAATGAGGGATTTTTTGTATGAGAAATCTTACCGGAATATACCAATTAGTCCGTGTTAGCTAGCGTGTTTAATCAGCTTTCACATAATTTTAAATTTTAAAATCGATCAAGCCCATTCAAAGGCTACAGTATTTTTGTTGAAGGTTTAACGATTTTTTCTGGCCCAGAACAAATGCACACTGAACTGTACAGCATGAGAACTATACAGTAGCATGAGTGGTTCAAAATAAATTAACAGGTTTATTTCTTTGGCGTCGTATTCAAATACTACGCAGGACATGTGTTGAATGAGAATGTGGAATACTTACGATTTAATGAAAGTAAATTAATACTGAAATTATAAAGGATCTATTTAAATGTAACAGTTACTGCTTTATCGGTATCGAGTGGTAGTTTTGAAGTTTTATACATGGAAATAAGCACAGTTGAAAAGAATGCTTCAATTGTTGTTCCAGGTGCAGAAATTGATTCATTAAAGGGGGAGGCCCGATTTAAGGATATGAACTTTCAATTGATGATGGCCTTTCACCCAAAAACCCCACCTGTAAAATTTCGCGCGATATTTCAATGCGTTTTCATGGGAGAGCAGAAAACCGTGATTTAGTAAGACCCATAGAGTACTGTGTTAAAATAATATGGTCGACCACATTGGGGTACATTTTCGCTCATTACTTCCACACAAAAACATTCCTTTGGCCCTAAAGTTTACAGGGTAAATTAGAAAAAATAGTAGCTTTCTTCTGATCATAATGTTGACCACTTCCGGTAAAAATCTGGGCTTTGGGGACGAGGCTATTAGCGATCGGGCCTGGACCTTTAAATATTATTTGAATCTGATTTCGTTTAATACTCTTACCCAACGATGTAAACCAGACATTTTCATTGCAGGGAAGGGCAGGCGATGAAATTAACCATTTTTAATTCTGGAGCAGCATATAATTAAAACAAATTTTTGACAAAAAATTAAACTAATAATTTATGAAGTTGCAATTTTCAATTTATTACTTTTTCCTGATCTATATTGGGCCAGGAGGGGGCAAAGATTTTGGGTGCGGGTCCCCTCCTTACCCCACCCCTCCCAGACATCACCACACACTGTTAAGTCACTGGTGTTCCCTGACATTGATTCCAAATGTGTAAATTAATGGAGGGAGGAGGCTATGCTTGCAAATCCCAAAGCTGTGAACGTTAAAACTAAGGTTACTCTTTGGGTTTAATCTAGCCTGTAACTTGTTCTGTCTTTCACATTGGGTACTTCACTTCCGCAACTATAAATTTTGAACGCGTTAATCAAATTTAAAGCCGTTAATTTTATAATAGAGCTAACAAAACAGGAATGTAATACAGAAAGAAAAGGAAAATATTATGATAGCACAGTGTTTTCCCTGAAAAAAAAAATTGTTGGCCCCCAATTTTGTTTGTACTTTTTTCTGACTCACTCTGTAGATTTGACCTTTTAAAGCAATGATCAGACTTATAGGTCCTTAATTAAATAATTAACTACTTAAATTTCAAATGCCTTCTGTTGTGAGCAGTTTCGTTTTCATGTGTACTTTTGGCAAACCATTGTGGCTGTCCTTTACAGTCTTGCGTCAAGTTGCGGGGTCGGGAGTACGTGGCAAATGTGAAAAAACCGCCAGATTTTTTTTTTCTCGCAGCCGAAAAAATCGTTACCCCAACAAGAATACAAGTTACACCCAATCACGCGAAGCGGGGAAGGAATACCACCTGCGCACCCCCTCATCCACAGCACAGTAGGGGACAGCCCTCCCGCTCCCACACCGGCACGCAGTTCATTGTAGTTGTGTTAATTGGCAGCCAGTTCCACGCCCCCTCGTTCCAAAATAGCTGGATTCGCCATCTGACATGTTGTTTGAGGTGCTTATTTTTCATCAGTGTGTGATGCAGTGGTACATGTATTTCAGTGGAAACAAGACACAGCGCCTTACCCTGAATACAACCAATGACATTGTCACCAAGGCTATCAGGTAGGCTGGTGTGATGACCGAAGCACGTAATGGATAATTAATTTTTTAATACAAGTAATGATACAAGCAACTGTAATGGTTGTTTACATTTTTCTGCCGCCAAGATGCAAAAACCGCGGTTAAGTGATGGAACAGTTCGTTTCTTGTGTTAGTACTATCGCAAAAACAAACAATCACGCAAACTTTTCGTACATCAATCTGACGTGACCTTACACAAAAAATCATTGAAGGTATCATGAAGGGTCAAGAAGAAGAAAATCTCCGTACGATTTGATTACTGGAACGCCCATTACCTTGTTGCGGCTAATGGTTAGCATAATAGAAGGGTGTGAAATTATACGCCCAGAGATCACTGCTGTGAAAAGATAGTACAAGAAGTGAGAGACCAACATCAAAAGTAACTTAACAAGTGCAGATAGCAGTTTTAGTTTAAGAATGATAAGAGAGAACACTTGGGTTATTAAGATCATCAATTCGTGTATATTCCTTTCAATCTTTAAAGAAGAAACACCATCGCCCAAGGTATTTATGCGATCCCTCTGTATGGCACACTTTAGTGTGATACTAATATTAGTTTTTCGAAGAAAATAGGTAAAACTTACCAAAAAAACAGGCGAGTCATTATGCAAGTAGCATATGAAATAAAGCTGAAGGAAATAGGCAATACATGCCTAAATGTATAAAAAGTGTGAAAGCACGTGTAGGCCAAGGTAATAAGAAAATATTAAATGAAGGGTATTCATAATGGAGGTATTTGAGAGTAGTGGCAACGATGTTATTGTGTTTTAATTAATAGAATATGTTAATATTGTTAATCTGTGGTAAAATATTGAAAAACACTTGGTATTAAATTGAACATTAATTTGACTAACAGGGTCCGCCAATGGAGTTAGGCAACCGATCTGCTACAACAATTGGCAACTTCAAACATCAGACCGGATTAGCACATGGTTAAAAGGTCAGGATTTGTCAGCCTGCTGACATCCGAGGTATGAGTTTATACGGTTTTTTTAATTGGACAATGCTTCTGGATAATATACAGAATATATATAGTTTTGCGACTGGATTCAGCAGGAAGAGAAATCGAAACACAAAACATTACAGGCCAATATTATTACTTCATTTGTTTGTTGTAATCACAAAAATTTTAGCCGAGGAGAACGTTTATCTGTTCTATGGAAGACATTGAAGAGAATCATGACACAGTTTCGCGCAACAAAGATCGTAAGCTGAAACAACCTTGCCCTTACAACGAAAGAGCAGATACACAAAAGGACAAGTAAGGGATACTGTATCTCTTCAATTGGGACTTGTTTCTCAACTCTGATTCTTATAATTATTTATACAATATGATATGTAGAAGAAGAAATTTAGAATTGCTTCAATCATCGTCATTACAAACTTCAAGATATCTCTATAGATTATTGATCAGAGTTTGAGCTGCAATTTGTAGCGTAAGTAGGGAAAACTCTTTTCTGTGCGGGTTTGTTTAATGTCAGGATTAAACTTAATGAGAAAATCAATCAAGCCAACTTTCGTGTGAAAATGACACTGTACAACAAGATGGCGTGAAGCACATTCCAAACTGATGCATGGTTCATGTAGGTATACTATTTAAAAAAACAATGATGTCTACAAATAAAAGCAATGTTTGGAACTAAAATAATCGTTGAGGGTGATGCATTTTAGACCATTTAGGTCCTTCAGCCATCTCATTTAATATATCGTCGGCCGCGTCACATAGGACATTTTTGGACTTTTGGAGATATTTGGCATGTACGTGTGTTTTGTACTATTCTACATAATCGCCCAAATTTAACCTCAATATGGTATAAGTAGTAAAATATAAATTTACTAATTATGACGTATTTACAAAACGTTTCCATGTCCGCATCACAAACGACGGTTGTATTTGGCCGAAACTCTATACTGCGCAGGCCCCTAGCCCATCGTATGTGCATTTTGAAGTCATTCGCCGCGTCACATAGTGACTTTGCGCAAACGCGTCACATAGATAGCGACGTATTTTTTGGGGCATCGTTTTGTTATTTACACGTTGAATTGCTATGTTGTTTGTCAATTTTCACATAGTGACCGTAGTTTCTTTAACATCATCTATATTCGCATCTATAAATTAATTGGAAGCTTATAGTTAAATATATTTGAAATGTAAACTATTTCGGCGATTTTCCACTAGTTTTTAACTGAATATATGTTGTATCACGTATGGGGCAATTAAAATCGCAAATCTTTCAAGCTGTTTTTTCTCCCTCGATTGCGTATTTTTGGCAAATCGTCAGTATCATGACCGCGCGGCGGGGGGCCGACGATTGACCTGATGGTTATTTTTCCGCACATCTACATACTACCCGTTTTTATTAACTGAAACAAACAACCAGTATATAATTAATTTAGAAGTTGTTGAGGCAGCTCAAAGTAATATTTCAGTGGTACAAAGAATATTTTCTTGATTTATACTCTTACCTGGTCTGCTCTACAGTTACAATGTTCAAATTTTTTCAAAATATGTATTGTACTCGTTTCCAATCGAATTCACAGTGGAGATTGCTCCGATTGGGAGAAAGCTTTCACAGCCTGACAGCCAGCTTTGACTGCTTTGGTGTACGGAATACCCCAAGTTGTTGCAGGAGGTACGAACGAGAAGCAGTAGGTGGGATGCAAGATATCAGAGCTACTGCAATATTGTCATTTTTGCGCAGAAACCACAGTCTCTCTCCCAACCCTTGCTATCGTACGTCAACGTTATGTGTCCTTTAATAAACTACATATCAGACGTGCATTACATAAGTGTAACCATGCTTATCTTCCTCAAGCTCCAGGATCCCTTTTAATTTAAATATAGTTTATCACGTTAGCTTCACTGAATTAATTTACGCTGACTCCTGGCTTTTTATTGATGGCACCTCAAATTTGTGAGATTTTATGTCAGAGGTGTGTTGTCTAATAACGGTCTAGTTGCATGTATTAGAACGGATGATCTCCATTGTACATAAGAGAAACACTAATGGATGAGCGAGCCACTTATTAGGAGCTATTTCCCGACTACTGTATTTCATTTTTGAAAGAGCTTTCCATTTTTGTCAAGTTTCAAAAATCACGGAGCGGACCCCCTGCTTGATTACGGGGACAAGTTCTCCTATGATCACCACACAAACACCGCTTACCTCCCCCCTTTTTTCGGTGATTGTCAGGAGGTGCTAATCATTTTCCCGATAGGGACGTTATAAGGGATATACCAATTAATGGTGAATGACTGAACGTTATATAATGATGCATGATGGTCTCTATCTCTTCATTATTACCTGGTGTACAGTGAAAGTGTAAGTTGTTACTTTCTAAGGTTTTTCGGCCAGAAATACGTTTACAAAAATGATACGATGCGAAATATTTTTAATAATAGTTATGGACGCACTCATAATCTAACCTTGCTTTGCGCTCAGTACTGAAAAATGAAATAACATACAAATATGTATCAAAATACATGATATAATAGAATTGATTATAATTGAATCCTCATATGTACATTGGAGCACAACAACGAATTGATGGACTTCGTGTTTCATTTTGATTTTTACTTCTTTGATTTAACGGCCTTTTGTAAATAGATGGACAAGATTTAACAAAAAAAACAAAATGTTTTGATTTTTTTTTTTTCTCTCTTCATATTATAAACGTAATTCCCGCAATTAAGTCAGAGCGATTATAAATAATAAGCGAAGTTCGAAGATGAGCGTAAGGGGAAGTGCATAGTTTTGGATTAGTTAATAATTCAGTGGGCGAGTTAGAAACTAGCATTTCTCCTATCAATTGCGTCGTAAACATGAGCGAATGATTTAAATATTTGGTAGCTTTCCTATGAGTGATTGTCCTATGTATGATAACGACTATCAAAAATGAACCCCAAGTTCGGCTTGTAAGCTTGTCCTATATTTGATTCCATCAACTGTTGTGAGGGGAACAGGAATTTGTGACAGCTGATAGCCAAACCCCAATGTTTTCTTTGATTGTCCCATTCTATTCCTCGAATCATTTCCCCCGCAAATACATCATAGCGCCATCAGGTATTAGCGATTTTCTGATTTATGTTGGATTCATAGCCTGAGTTGATTCGTTTGTTTGCATGAACCTTGATGATATCGTCAACTAGTCCCCCAAACAGGCCAATCGAACCATTTTGCGAAATTGAGGTTTTTTGCATATTTTGATACTATATCACGAGCTCCTTTCATATCCAAAATATTGAGCAAAAATACCTTCCACTTTGTAGATATAATCATTTCACTTGTGGAAATCATACCCAAACTCAATGAAGTCTTCTTCAAACAGACCAATCTGCATTCGGTTCGGTTTGCTGTAAACCTTGAAACCTCCGCACGGCAGCTTATTACGGGACCTATCGATCAATGGGATATTGCGAGATTCATCTCCTCGCTTGATCAACACTGGGGGCCTCTAGAAGTCTGGTCGAAGTTTATATTAGTAAAATGTGTGTAGCTGTATCTGAGACGAATTTGCCACACTCAAAAATATTATAAATATTTCCAGTATTTTACTGACAGCAATTCTGCCGAATAATTACTGTGAAAACTATAGTATACTGTAAAAATTGATTCAATCAAAACACTGAAAATATATATTTGGCGAGTTATTACAGAGATTGTGAATGTGTAGAGAATAAAAAAGCACTGACGAACATCCTAACTTAGTAGGCCTATCCACAAATTTCAACCAAAATTTTACGGTACATATACTGTAAAATTCAGTTAATTTTGGTAAAACATATGCATTAAACTGTAAAATATGAAGTGAATTTGAATGGAAACTATAAAAGCTGTAGTTTATGGGATTTGTTGGCAGAATTGCTGCCAGTATTTTCCTATAAGATTTTTAGTATTTTAGTCGGAATAGGCCTCGAAAATTGGACAAAAAAGTATTTTGCTATATTTTTAAATTACGGGCAAGTATTGTCTTTTTCTGATCTTTTTTTTATTGTGAAGTGCACTGTAATTTTTACAGCGCACGTTATTTCGTAAATACAATATGCATATTAGTAGTGGTATAAACAAAAATATGCATTTTAGCTGTGTACTTTACTAGACGTAGGTTGTAAGATGTCTTGATTGGCTAAGCGACGATCCGGGCGATGAGCACTGACGTTTGTCCGTTTTGAATCGCGCCAGTTGAGTGTTATTTTATTATTATTATTTTTTATTGTTTTTAGAAGACATAATAGTTAAAGGTTCTTTTACTTTGTAATGATGCAGCTATACGTTTCATGAGAATAATTTCACAAATACCCCTTATTTCATTTGAGAATAACACAAACACAGTTACATGTATTAAGTTAAGGTAAATTGTGCACAAATAGTAACAATTACTCATATCAGTTTACACCTGTTGCTGCAAATTAATTGATTGTTGAAGTTGTAATAAAGTAAAAAGATTCAAATCAGCTAAGTTGGTAATTCAAAGTTATAACAAAAAAGATAATTTGTAACCCCAGAAAGGACATAAACAAGCACTAATGTAGTAACCTATTTTCACTTCAATTTTTTTTATAGATAGTTCAAAAACCTCTTGTTGAAACCCTTTCACGTTTTGGTATGATATTTGTCCATTTAAATTTACAATATATTAATTTGAAAGGAAAATAATGTATATACATAAAATTCAATGTTCTTATATATTCCCTGTATGGTAGCATAGTATCGTGGTTATTAGGTATTTAGGTTCATATCAGAGGGTCCCAGGTTTGATTCCCTAGTTGATAGGCTTTAGGATTTTAAAAAGGTACTCTTACATGAATTAATTACAGCCAAATTATACCCCTCGTCTGCCCGAGGCCATTTTTTAAAACAAAACTCCTCCCGAGGGGGGTGGGGTGGGTACCACCCCCGTGTTTCCGTTACTGAACATCTGATTCTTGTGAATATGGTACCAAATGATAGCTTAGAGTTTTCTTTCTTTCTTTTCTCCTTCTTCCATTTGTACTAAAATAAGTACCCAACAATCCCCATTATGCCGTCACCCTGACGTCATACATGCTGATGACAAGTGCCAAAAATACTGATATAGGGGTGGAAAATGATAGTTTCCGATTTCGCAATTTGTAGAGACCCAAACACCTTATTAGAGCACTAAACACATGCTCTCATTATATAAACTATAGTCATTCCCATCATGAAAATGTGATATTCCTTAACTTTTTTTGTCGAAGAATTGAATTTTTCCCCTATCTTCTTTCTACAACTGGTGTCTATGGAAACTTGGCTTTTTTTGGCTGACATGCGAACTTTATGACGTCATTGTGACTAATGCTACATGTTTGGTACCATTTTGTTATCAATGTACCAGAGGAGGACCATAAGCTTATCTAATGGTACAAATCAAGTGTTCTGTGATTTCTGGGGGTGTCCGTGCTAGGCCACGTTGGTGACATCTTTCCCGAAGGGGTGTGGGTTTGCCCCCCACCCATCCATTACTTTGGGATCACCTGTTATCTTTCCGATACACCCCGGTGGATGTTTGTTGGGTGGATGAAAAAGGAGCGGAATATGTCATTGACAATTACATTAAATAAGTTGGCACCAAAAAGGGGTTTTGCGGCAAGGCCGGGGGAAAAACCTTAAGGGGGTGGTAAACCCCCCCCCCTTATGTGACGAGGGGTTAAGATCAATATGCAATGTAAACATAGTATACATCAAAATCTTTTCGTTTTTTTTCCTCTTTTTTCTTTCCAATATTTCCCACATACCTACGAAATTATTTTGCGTTCCAGCAACTAGTTTGAGTAATAATTTCACTACCGTTGATAATTTTCTGTGTTTACTAAATAAGCGCAATAAAGGAATGTGATTTGATTACATGGTAGACAATTAGTGAATTCACATTTTCCAGTCAGCCATCTCAATTAAATACAATGATTAATGTAACTTAAACATACTCATTGAAATGAATTCAAAAAAAAATTGAATGCACCCGATTAAAATTAATTTTATTGTTTTTTTTTTTTTAATTTTTAATAAACAAATTCAATAACGAAAGATGTTAACACTAGGAAATTCTCATTCTGGATGTCTTAGTGTACTTACACATGTGGGGCGATGCTGCAAACATTACATACCTCATGCATTATCGTACATTATTATGAATTTTCAATTATACGATTAAGGATAAAGTTTACAGGAAAAATGCTATAAATTTTTACAAAAAATTCGGAAGCAATTTTTTACAAAAAAAAACCCGTAAAAATCCATCTTTTACAGGTTTCCATTCAAATTAACTGATATTTATAGGCTTGAATGTTATTATATTTTAACTATTAAATATTTGATTAATATCAAATGCTAATACAAAATAAAAATTGTAGACCCTCATCATGTACCCTCTTTTCTATCTTCACTGGCACACATATTTTGGCCTGTAAGAGACAATGACACCTTAGAAAATCTTACAAAACATTCATTTCTAGCGCCCTCGGCAGGGGCAAAAGTAATGTTCAATCAACATGTTTCAATAATTCAGCATAGCATAAACCACCGTCTGAGGCGATCGATCGACACTTTTTGAGTACGGGCCAATCAGCTCAATGTGCATTCGGGCCTCCTTTGACATAGAACCACAGGCCTGTTTTTAGTTTTTGCAAACAGACCAATCACTTTGTAATTAAAATTTGACAAGAAAACAAAGGATACTTTGATGGAAAGCGTGCTCAAAATGAAGAACGGTTCAATGTACACAATGGTCCCATAAAATCATTTTCCTCCTAAAATGTTTTTTCAATTTTTAGATAAATGCAAGTTCAATAAGTTCTCGAACTTCAATCGCCGATATCGTCGAAAAAAAAAAAAAAAAAAAAAAATGGGTTTTTTTTGGGAACTTTGGTCCGATTGGCCTGTTGGAAGATTCGTGGACGATTGTATAATAACAAGTAAATGGCACTATGGATGATTGCCCAAGAATAGAGCGTTGAGGAACTCAACCAGTCCGCAATTAAACATTAGCCAATGTTAAAAAAAAGACATATGCATGACAAAGGTATAACAGGGCTGAACATGTATTTAGTCACTCCTTGTTAATGGGTGTCAAAATATCTTTTAAAGGTGCAACTAGAACGAGAGATTTCCCACAACAGGGTCCCTAAAATTGTTCACTAATGGAAGCTTGGTTCTATAAAAATTACCCCATGTGAAAGATTAGGTTGAAAGTCATTTCTTTGGTACAAAAAGTTGTTGCAATTTCTAATTTACTAGTAGGACAAACATATTAAATTCCAGAGCCTTTGTTTATATTGAAATTAAGCAAATCAAAATTGTTGTTTGTTTTCACACTGTCAAAGTCATTTTGTAGCCAAATACCAAGGTAAGAAATCTATTTGGGTTCTGAGATCTATATGAAATCACTACTATATCATAAACCGTAATATCCCTAACGTCCCCAGAGGAAAAAGACCGCCAACCTACGGTCCAAAAACCGCAAACAAATTGGTTTTGTTAGATCTAGGGGTAATTTTTCCCCTAAAACAGGCAGGGGTCCGCTCCGGATTTTGCAAAAGTCAAAAAAAAATCCAGTTAAGGTTCGTTAGGGATATGAATGCCTCCAAATCTCTCCTTCACCTTGGGTAAAGGAGAGTGCATCAATCATACACATTAATTCATTCGTGTTATTGTAAAATGTTATTTTGCATTATAGAATCAATGCAGCTGTTGCTCAGCGACATACAGACCACTAATGTTACGGATGATCCAATAACCAATCAAGATATGTTATCCACCTACACATTGCACAACAGTTGGTACTCGTCACCAGGGATCGCCTGCATCAAGGCAGCAGTCGGCAGCATCTACCGAATTACCTACATCACAAACACACCTTCATTCGGCAGCGTCCAAATTTCATCACCTACAAAGGGAAGATCAACCACTATCATCCCCATGCTCGTCCAACTTCAAGAAATAACGAACGGGGAATGATGATACGTGTGACAAAGTCATTAAAAAAGAAGAGTAAGTTAAGCACAAAATAGGGCGGTAAGTCATTGCCGACAAATTAGACTACGAAGTACAATTTAATAGGCCTATGCTACAGAACATATCGTCATGAGTCTTCCAAACAGGCCAATCAGACCATTTTCGAAATTTGAGTTTTTTTTGCATTATTTTCTGATACATATCACAAGCTCTTTTTCATATCCCAATATTGAGCAAAATAACATTCCCAAGTTTTTAGATATAAATAGATTTTCACTTTTTGAATCGGACCCAAACGCCAAATGAAAGTATTCAACAGGCGCATCTGCAATCGTCTGTTGCGTACCTGAAAACCACCGTACGACAGGCTTATAAGTGACCTATCGATCATTGGGATATTTGGCCGAGATTCATCAGACTATATAAGTCTGGTCGAAGTTTATATAGTACATGTGTATAGTGTACTGAGACGATTTTGCCACAGCTTAAAAATAAATTGTTTTGCAGTATTTACTGACAACAATTCTGCCAAATAAATACTGGGGTGAAATTACATTATACTGTAAAAATTGATTCAATCAAACAGACTGAAAAAATATATATTTGGCGAGTTTTTACAGAGATTGTGAATGTGGTGAAAATAAAACTTGAAAGCACTGACGAACACACTAACTTAGTAGGCCTATCCACAAATGTCAAACAAAATTTTACGGTGCATGTAAGTCTATAAAGTAATCTTGATAGTATGGCCTTCACCTCAAAACCATATTTGTAAAGTTTCGCGCCGATATTTCGGGGACAGTTCGATATTCCGACGTGTCATTGCTCCGAAAGGTTTTTTCTCCGAACGGTCATTAATCCGAACACACTGTTCTATGGAAGCTCATAATTCCGAAAGGTTTTTGTTCCGAAGATTCATTAGTCCGAAGTTCATTAATCCGAAAGGTCGTTTCTCCGAAATAGAGATCATTACTCGGAAAGGTTTTATCTCCGATCGATCATTTCTCCGAATAGTCCACTTAATCTATGAAAAATACTAGGTACACCTGGACAAAATTGCTACAGAAGGTTTTCTTGCTGTAACTAGGAGTAACCGATCTCCCAAACAACATATCAAAAAAGGTAGAAAAAGGGAAGCCTGGCAAGACATGGTAATTTGCATTTAGCTTGCGTGGACGTATACGCCCATATTTCGACAAGTGTCTCATAAATGCATGTTTAGGAAGATTTTCCATTTTTCTGTTAGTATTTGAACATGTTTTACATGGCTATGCCTGCAAGGTGTGTAGCACTTGCACTTGATAATTGATATATTAAAAGTGGAAAGTGATGGTCATTATTCAAGATGGCCGCATGTTTCCCGCCAAAATTAATTTTGCATTCTAGATGATTTGTCAGACTGCAATCAGGAAGGATAGATCTTTATTTAGCAAATTATTATCAGAGAGTATTTATTCAAATACATTGGGTCAACTAGTGCCGGGGGCCCTCCCTATGCGAAGTGATGGGTATATGTGCATCGACCAGGTGAAAAATAGGGTCCTTTTTCCAGGTCCTTTCAGATAAAATGTACCCAAAAATATGGGGTCATTCGGTACACAAGCTGAATAAAATGGGGGCATCCAGTATGAAACTTTAAGGTGGCCAATGATGTTAAAACCTGAAATTAAAATAGGAAATGTCTCTTTTTCCAGAGTTCAAAAACTGCCATGGATTACTAAAATTGCTGCCATGAAGATAAATTTGTTAAAAATATGCCGTAGGCTGCGAAAATTTTAAATTTGGGGTGTTCAAAGTTGGATAATTTTATGCAAACTGTGATAAAAGTGGAAGAAGAAAATGGGTTCATTAAGTTGTGAACATTTTAAAAAGTGTTCATTTGGTAATAGCCCGAGTAATATGTAGGACAGCAGCATAGAAAGGCGTCGGGCATTTCTAGACGTCACCAAGTCAGCATCTCACAGACTTTGGCTACCAGCTCTACAGGGGATGTGATATCCTGCTCCACAAGCATCATTTGTGAATGCTGCAGATAAAGTTGGCCTACATCTACATCCAAAGAGACGGAAAGGATAACATGACCGTCAATGATGAGAGAATCATCAATCTATCTGCAGTACCCGGTACCCAACTCAAAATGTTAGACCTCAAAGTACCTTCTGGTCCTCTGTTGACAGCAAGAAGTGACCAAGAGTTAAAGGCCGTGGCCTTGTCGCTAATAGCATCGTCCCCAACTCCAAGAGTTTACCTGATGGTCAACATTTTGGGTATTTTAAGAAAGCTACCTAGTTTCCTTCTCATTTACCTGTGAAATCTTAGGGGCTAAAGGATATTTTGGTTTGGAAGTTATGAGCGAAAGTATCCCATTTCGGTCGACGATATGAATTTTACAACATATATGGCAAAAATCATATTTTTTAGCTCTCACAATGAAACGGGTTTGAAATATCAGCGCAAAATCTTACATGGGGTTTAGAGGTGAAGACCTTTCTATCAAAAAGATGAAAACTTTTTCTTAAATCGGGTCGTCCCCTTCTAATAGTTGTATATAACCAAAATATATGCAAAAATGGCACATAGTTTTATGCAAATTAGCAGTCTTGCCATGCTTCCCGTTTCTACCTTTTGATAATGTGTTTCGGGAGGGTTTATACAACAGTTACAGCAAGAAACCTTCTGTAGCAGTTTTTGGTCCAGGTCATACGTAGATTGAGTGGACTATAAGGGTCATTGCCGCTAAAGGTTTTTTTTTTTTTTTTTTTAATCCGAAGGGTCTTTTATTCTGAAAAGAAATAGGGTCATTAATGAAAGTTATTTTATCCGAAAGGTTTTTACTCCGAAAGGTCATTATTCCGAAAGGTCGTTTCTCCGAATTTGGAATATTGACCTTTCGGAATAAAAACCTTTCGGATTAAAAACCTGAATTTTGTATTCTGAAGGGTTCATTACTTTCCTGAAAGGTCATTACTCCGAATGTCTTTTCTCCGAATTTTCGGAATATCGACCTTTCGGAATAAAACCTTCGATTAAAAACCTTAATTTTTTTGCTTTTTCTTCGTTTTATTCTGGTTTTTTCTTCATTCCAACCGTTCCTTCTTTTTTCTTCTATCTGTCCTTCCATTTTTTTTTTCGTTTGTCTGTCTGTCTTCATTTTCTTTACCCTTTCATTTCTTCTTTTCTTTCCGTTTTCATTTCCTCTTTTCACCTTTTTCCCACCCTTGTCACTCTTCTTCCATATTTCGGCCGTCACTGTTCTTACAGGCCATTTTTTCTGTCGTTCTTTTGTGTTTGTATTCAGTCTGTATTTCCCACTATTTTCTGCTCATTTTGTCTGTATGTTTCGCTCTGTTTATTGGTCTTGAATTCGCTTTTTTCTGTCAGTCTTTCTTTCTTCTTTTCTTTCTTTTATCCGTCTGCTTTTCTATCTTACAGGCATGTCTTTCTGTTTTGTCCTTCGTCCTCTCTTTCTCAGTCTTTCGTTCTCATTTGCCCTGCCTTTTTCAATGTGACATTTTCCTTTTCTGGTTTTTCTCGTTTTCTTTGCTTTCCTCTGAATTTTCTTTCTTTTTTCTTTCTATTTTTTATAATTTCATTCTCTTTTCTTTTCAGTATAACTGCTTTCACTCTTCGGTTATAAGGCTCGCGCCCTCCCCAAAATTTGGTGAAATCAGTTTTTTTGTTACAAAGCATAGAAAAATTTGATTTTTTGGCTAAAAACTCACGTAACGATCAACTTACGGATTTCGGCCAAAATAAGAAAGAAAATCACAAGTTCATAAAGTGCATAGTCCGATCGCTAATACCTCGTCCCTATCTGATAAAGGTTTTTTTTTTCCTCATTTAGCCTGTGAAATCCTAGGGCAAAAATGTTGGTTTGGTTTTGAATGTCCGAGCGAAAACGTGCCTTTTGTGTTCGACCAATATTTAATTTTACCTATTAAAACACGTTGTTTTATGTCTCACATCAAAACGGTATGAAATATCGTCCAAACTCAACAGATGGGTTTTTGGGGTTGAAGGCCATTCTATCAAAATTACAACGTGCTACAACTTCAATCGGTTAGCACCCTTTACTTTAAATGATGTTTAGAAATTCTTGAGAACCTCAATGAACTTTCGGAGTATATAACATTCTTAATGAAGGTTTTCGGTTTTTTCCGAAAGGTTTTTATTCCGAAAAGTCGAGATTTCGAAATTCGGAGAAAGAGAAGAAACGACCTTTCGGAAGAGGTAAGTAATGGACCTTCGGAGTAAAAAATTTTTTTTTTTTTTTCCTTATAAATATAAAAAATAGTTTTTTACACCGAAAGGTTTTATCCGAGAGGGTCGATCTTCCAAAATTCGGAGACAGAAACGACCTTTCGGAGTAGTAATGACCCTTCGGAGTTAAAATCCTATGAAATAAAAAATGGGTTTACTCCGAAAGGTTTTTCTTCCGAAAAGGTCGATATCCCGAAAATTCAGAGAAGAAGAAACGACCTTTCGGAGTAGTAATGACCGTCGGAGTTAAAATCCCTATGAAATAAAAAAAATAGGTTTTTACTCCGAAAGGTTTTATTCCGAAAGGTCGCTATTCCGAAAATTCGGAAAAAAGAAAACGGACACCTTTCGGAGTGAGTAATGACCGTTCGGAATAAAAAACCTTTCGGAAGCAGGACCCTTTTATAGATTTCGGAATAATGAAAATTCGGACCAATTGCTGTTCGGATTAATTTAACCCTCGGGAGAAAATAGACTTTCGGAGAAAAGACATTGGAGTAGTAAATACCTTTCGGAATAAGACCTGTCGGAGTAATAACCTTTTCGGAACAAAAAAATTCGACCAAAGACCCAGTGGAACATCGACTGCACCCGATATTTCAAAACCCTTTGAAATGGAGTTAAAAATATTTTTGTTAATCCCCACAGAGTACTCTGTTAAAATTGAATATTGGTCGTCCGAAAGGGGGAATATTTTCGCTCATAACATCCAAACCAACCCAAAAAATCATTGAGCCCTAATTATTCAGGGTAAATTAGAAAAATAGAAGCTTTCTCTGAGAACCAAAATTTGACCACTTTCTGGTAAATGGGGTCCCAGGACGGAGGCTATAACGATGGGGCCCATGACCTTAATTTGGTTAAAAATAATGCAATTAACGGTAAATATGAAAATGAATTTGGATGGATGGAAAACTTAAAAGCTGTGTGTTTTTATGGGATTTGTTGGCAGAATTGCTGTTGGCAGTGTTCCTGTAAGATTACAGTATTTTTCCTGTAAATAACCTATAAATTGAAAAACTAATAGTGCATAATAATGTTGATATAATTCGAAGTTCAAAAAATAGTTATTCATCTAGTCATTATAGGCCTGGAAAATGGACAAAAAAGATATTTGCTTGATTTTTAATACCGCCAAAGTATTGTCTTTTTCTGATCCCTTTGTTATTGTGAAGTACACTGTAATTTTCTACAGCGCACGTTATTTCGCAAATACAAGATGCATGTTAGTGGTAAGTTTAAACAAAACTCATTGTGATGTTTTTTTCTTGACTGACTAAGCGACGATGTCTCCGGTGGGCGCTTTGCACGGCAAAAAAGGAGCTTCAGTTTGAATCGCCGGCCCGTTGAGTTTTATTTTATTATTTTTTGTTATTGTTTTTAACATAATAGTTTTATTATTTTTCAATACGAGTTTTAGTTTGTAATGATACAATATACGTTTCATGAGATATAATTCACACAGACCTTAATGTCATTTGAGAAATCTAACAACAACATAAGTATTAAGTTACGGTAAATTGTGCAAAAAAATAGTAACGATTACTCAGTTTACACATATGTTGCTGGAAAAATTTTTTTTTTAAAAAGATGTTCAACGAGGTAATTAAGTAAATAAAAAAGATCAAATCCGCTATGTTAGTAATTCAAGTTATAACCAAAAACAAGAACAATTTGTATACACCAGAAAGGTCACACACACGTGCAATATAGTAACTTATTTTCACTTCAATTTTATTATTAGTAGTTCAAAAAAAATTATTGTTGAAACACTTTAACGTTTTGTATGAGATTTTGTTCATTTTAATTGGCAAATATAATTTGAAGGGGAGAAAAACCAGTAATGCTCAATATTCTTATATATTCACTGTATAAACAGGTAGCATATATCGTAGTTAGGTATTTATTGGGTTCATATCAAGAGGGTCCCAGGTTCATTCTCAGTGAGATAGGCTTACATGAATAAAGTAAATGATTATAATTTCAGCCAAATTAGATTCAATAATATTTATGTTAAAACAGAGTACCTTCAAAATCGTTTTCATTTGTTCTCTTTTCTTTGCTATCATTCCCACAAGCTCTATATTTCCCCATTTGGTGTTTAAAAACAATACAATTAGGTGTTAAAATAACACCAAAGGTGTTGAATTGTGACATCCTTTGGTGTGATCCTCTAGAACAACGACGGTGTTAATTTTAACACCCTAGTTGTTGCAGGTGATGTAGAAAAAAACTATTATTCACATTTCAGCCATCTCAATTACAATAAATGATTCATGGTATTTTTTGCATTAAAAGTTACTCATTGAAAAATCCTCAATTAATGCAATGCAAACCCGATTTACACTTATTTTTTATTGAGTAGATAGAGGAAATGTTTTTCCTTTTAATTCAAATAACGAAAGATGGTTTAATATGAGAAAATGTCATTCGCATTTTCAATAAAATAGACTTATTTATTCTTTCCAATATTTAACTAAGAGTTCGTGTCTTAGGATTAATGTTTCTCCCTTACCCGCCCCTCTGCTCTCGCTCTCTCTCCTCTCCCCCCCCCCTCTCTCTCGCTCTCTACTCTAGAGTGGAGGCTTATCACAATAGGCAGGACACCCATAGAACAAATACGAGAGAGGAAGTGGAACGCAGCCAAAAGTTGATGATGAAACAGATGAAAGAAAAGAAATTCCACTGGGGATTCCCGATCAGCGGATTGTAGTTTACCCAATCATGTTAATTAGTAAATACGCAGGACTCAAGAAATAGGTCCCCGGAATAGACTCAAAAATATCAAATCTTCTCAGACCACCACCAGTTGTTGTCTATTGCAAAATTTTAACGGTAAGCAATTCCCTGAATTCCTGTGAAAGTTGCAATTCTGAAACTTGATGCAGAAAAAAAATGCACTTCAAGATCCCATAGCTAATCTCGGAAACGGGGACCCCGCACGACCACGGAGGACACCCAAGACCCCAAGAAAACCCTCGGCTACCGAGGGGGGGGGGCGGGGGGGGGGGGGGGGGGTGAGGGGGGGTTGGGGTGCCCTCAGGTTTTTTTCCACGGCTTGACTAAAACCCCCTTTTTTAGGTTTGCCAAGGGGGGGTTTGGTGGTTTGCCCTTCAGGTTTTTTCCCCGGCTTGCTAAACCCCCCCTTTGGTGCCAAACTTATTTAATGTAATTGTCATCAAATTGACTGTTCCGCTACGTTTCATCAAAAACAAAACATCAACCGGGGTATAGGAAAGCTACCGGGTGATCCCAAGTGATTGGATAGGGGGGGGGGGTGGCAACCACCCCCCCCCCCCCTTTCGGAAAGAAGCTACCAAAGCCGAACACAACAACAGGAACATTACAGACACTTGATTTTTGGTACCATAGATAGCTATGGTCCTCCTCTTTCCATTGATACCAATGAGTAATGAAATAAACATTAAGTCACAATGACAGTCTATAATTTCGCATGTTAGCAAAAATCCCAGTTCATAGACACACACAGCGAAAAATTCATTTTCGCCAAAAAGGTTAATGAAAATCCAGGGGGGGGTAACACCCCCCCCCCCCCCCCCCTCGGGAGTTGTGTTACAAAAAATGGCTCCGGAAGACGGGGGTTAACACGCGAAAACGCCGGAAAATCTTGACGAAAAAAATTCTGAATTTTTTATATGTTTGGAATATTTCTTCTTCCAACACCGTTTTGACGGATTAAGTCCCCTGTAAGGGTTATTCTGATTGTCTTTTTGTATTTCTGTTTTATGAATAACGGGAAGGGTCCGTAGGTGGGTCATGAGAAGACCCATGACCGACCACATTCAATGATATCACCACAATTAGTTCGTTGTTTTAACTCATTATTGCTGTAAAGGTCTTTTGATATTTGGGGTGAGTTGATATATGATGAAACTTGGCCGCCATCGTCTACTTCTCGAAATTGCTAAACCAAGGTTAAAAAAAAGTCAGTCGAATTTCAAAAATTCCCCAAAACAAACTTAAAGAAAAAGTTTCGGGGAGGGGTGTTGTGACTCAATTATTCAGGAGATTACCGTCGGATAAATTGTCGAAAGTTTGTTGCGATTCCCAATCTTCGGTTGGAAATGTGTTGAAATCGTGCGGTAGGTTGGTTTGCTAGCGTTGTTACAACATTGTAGTATATTAACCATATTGGTTTGATTAACAATTACGCTCTGGAAACAATGGTTTTAACCAAGCAAAGTCCCGTGTAGTAAAAAAGAGCAAGTCGATTATTAGGCAAAAGGGTACCACGGGGTTGGTTTATAATTTGTGGCTGAGTGAAAACTATTTGTGCAGGAATATTATGAAACTCAAAAGTAAAGACTAAAAGTTTAAATGGGATGCTTAAAATTTATAATATTTATTTTAAAAGAAAAAATAAAATGTTTGCAAATTAATCAATATTTCATCAAGGACCACCACTTTTATGATTGACCTAAAACTCAAGAAAGTCCCGAAAAATCCCATGATTCAGGCCCGTACGCCGGGGGGGGGGGGGGGGGGGGGGGGGGGGTGGGGGGGTGCGGCACGCCCCCCCCCCCCCCCAATTCACCAAAAGGGGAAAAAAATGTCCACTTTTTGATGATTTCTTTGATTTGAAAAAGGTCCAAATTTAAGAAATATTGACTTAGAAAGTTATGACTTTTGGTGGTGTGAAATGGCCTCGAAAAAGGCCCATTTTAGGGGGTGGTTAGGTCAAAAAGGACCACTTTTTGAAAAAAAGGTTTCCGCACTTTCGAGTCCCGCAACCCCCCACCCCCCCCCCCAAAAAAAACCAAAAGCCTGCGTACGGCCCTGCCCATTGATCAGTGCCCAAGGACCGTCGTAAGTGACGCTTACAATGGCCTCACACTCAAGAAACAATCGTGTTGAGGTAAGTGCATGTTCAGTGATATGATGATACTGGACTGAAAAACAAAATGAGCATTGAGTGTATGACATCGCAAGTGTCACTTCGATGGCCACTTCGTTCGATGGACTCCAGAAAAATATATTGCGTGGCAAGGACCATTGTCAGTGGACAATATGGGACCTTCATTGAATATATAATGAGCATTGATTAGTGCAGACCATCATGAGGGTGCAACTTTCGAAAGGGCTGCACCCAATGCTCATTGTTTTAGTGCACGTCCGTCGTAAATATCACTGACAATGGTCATGCACTTAAAAAGCACTACAACGTACTTTTCCATGTGTAACGACAGTAACAAAACTAGACGGCTCCAGGATACTATGCCCTCTCGCCGAATTTTCATTTTGACCGTGGATTCCATGTTTCTAAGATAACATACACACTATAGTTGGGTAATATTGACCGATTCCATGACTGTAGAGAGCAAAGGTTCTCTTTTTAGGGGATTTGTCTTCTTCTATGAAGGTTTGGCGAGGGTGCACTTTACTTCCGAAAGTATGGGCGGAATCCAGGAGGGTTAAATGCATAATACAGGGGTCATAAAAACAAAATGCTTGTATTTCTCTGAAAAGGTAACAAAAGTTTTCGTCTTCCTACAAGGAAAATCTATAGTTTGTACAAGGTATGGGTATCGACGTACAAGACAAAAACTCGTCAAATGCCAAAGGTCAGTCACCAAAGGTTAAATCTATAATATTGCTCTGATTTCTTTAAAAATGGGCTCAAATTGTCTTTCCTCGAATATAGTTCTAAAATTCAGGGATCAATATTGATGAATAGCATTGACCTTGATTGTCTTTTATCTCGTACCAAATACAGGAGAGATGCCAACTACTTTTGTTGCAATCTCTGTGTAAACAATTTGAAAACATTTTCAAAGAAACCTTCGTAATCATAATGTGTAGAAACTAAACCTCTTTAAAATTCTTGTAGCAAGACAGACACTTTGGTTACATTTTTACAGCAATCCCAGTATTTTTCACTTTTGACCCATGTATCATGGATTTACCTCCCTCCTGGATTCCGCTCACAATATCATGAGGTGCACCCTCACAGTGTTCACTAATCTTCATAGAAGACAAATTCACTGAGGAAGTGAGCCATTGCTCTCTATGATTTAAAGATCAATATTGATTAATAGCATTGATATTGATTGTCTTTTATCTCGTACCAAATACAGGAGAGATCCCAACTACTTTGGTTGCAATCCCTGTGTTAAGGTAAACAATTTGAAAACATTTTCAAAGAAACCTTCGTAATCATAATTTTTAAAAACTAAACCTTTTTCAAATTCTTGTAGCAAGACAGACACTTTGGTTACATTTTTACAGCGATCCCAGTATTTTTCACTTTTGACCCATGTATCATGGATTTACCTCCCTCCTGGATTCCGCTCACAATATCATGAGGTGCACCCTCACAGTGTTCACCAATCTTCATAGAAGACAAATTCGCTGAGGAAGTGAGCCATTGCTCTCTATGATTACGGAATTGCTGAAGATCACCCAACTATTAGGCAAGGTATCAAAGGAGGGGATTAACCGTGAATAGATCCAGTCATTATCAATTTATCGCTTCCACCCACTCCTTTAAATTAAAACCTAATCGCTAGGTATAACCGCGTGCTTGGATATTCAATAAAGAAAAAAAAAAAAAAACACTTGATCGTTGAACGTGCACGAAAACACGTAGCCATCGCGATTAATCCCATGACAGGATTTCATGGTTAATTAAACTTTCTTTTACTTGTTACAAGATCCTTGTGGGCCTGCTATACCTAATTATAGTCTTTGAACTAAGCACCATATAAATAGTGGAGTCGGCGCCATTGATCTATGTATGTAAAAGCTTTTAAAGTCGCACCGTAATAGATGACGTATTATACAAAGACCTTTCAACCTAAAGTATGAAAAAAAAGTTGTTTAGTTGGCAAAGGTATCAACAAATGTAACATTTTCTGATTTTAGTACATGTGGAACGTATGTTTGTGAAAATTTCATATACAATCTTGCACCAAGGGTATTTTAAATCAAAAATTGTACGAGGATTCCAAAAATCCAGGGGTCATATTTTAAGAAGTATTACAGAAAGGTATAGTTTGCCTATCTGAGGGTTATAGTACAAGAGGTACAGGGCAAAAACGGTTCAAGGTCACACTGGGGGTGGGGTAAATTTCAGATTATCAGTTTGTTTTAAAAATGGTGCCACAAATTGTTCGTCTTACTGTACAGAAGCCGAAAATATACAGGTCACATTACCAATGACGTTTTGATGTAATAAGAGGGCAAATAGGCCGGGGTTTATGGGAAATCTACGTCATACCTGTTAAAAGTCTTACTTTGAAAAGGTAAAACACAGAATCTATATACCATTTTCTTAGTTAAGTATGACCCAATGAACGATTTGAAACCAGTTTCAACCAAAATCGGACCATTCATATTAAATATGGACAGTGAACTGTCTTGAGCCTATTGTACTAAAACAATGGTCCTAAATATAGCAAACTGTACCTTTTAGAAACCTTATAAGCACCGAATAGTTGGTATTTTATATTTAGAACATTTAACCACTTTTATTGTTTACCCTGGCCCTGTACAAATGTTTGCCCCTTATAAAACACCCAAGAACAATTTTTAAAAATGGACCCCATAATTTTCAGATTCTCATGAAAATTTGGATGGAAAAAAAATTTGGTGTCAAAATTGTATATGAAAAAAACTAAACCAAAACATGAATTTAATTCCCCTGTACATTTTAGGGGGTGAGCCAGGCATGTTGGTCGGTAACACCTGGGGGGCAAAGAGGATTTATACCAGGGCTACCTTATACTATGACATAACGAAAATGTATGATGCCATTCTGTAGGGGTAGCTTAAACGAGCTAGGGCTCGCAAAAGATTATACAGGGGTCGAAATTGAAAAGCAGTCCAATGTTGTTGAAATTGCATACCAATGTTCGTATGAGCACAAGGATTAAAAAAAAGATTATAGTTTGTTGATAATCTCTGACTTACCCTTAAGGAGTTATAAGCTGAAAACCGTTATTGTAGGTCAAAGGTTAAAGTTAGCTTCTACAGGGGTCAAATACTAAAAATGCTCTAATTTCAGTGGAAATGGTCATTATTGTTTTTTAAAAATATTATTATTACAGTAAACATAAGGAATAGTTTGGACCATCTGCAATGTGAAATTAACAAGTTTACGCCCACCTCATTAGTTCTACCCCTATACCCCTAAGGGGTTGGCATTTAATGTTGGGTGAAACTTGGTAACTATACACTTGTCATTGTCCAAACTATACTTATTTTACTTGTGATCATTACAATAATATGGACCATTTCCACCGGAAATTGAAGCGTTTTTTTTTTTAGTTATTGACCCCTGTAGAAGCTAAATTTAACCTTTGACCTACAACTACGGTTTTCAGCTTATAAATCATACGGGTACGGTCAGAGGATAGCACAAAACTATACATTGGGAATCATGCGATCATACGAATTTTGGATGGCAATTCAACAAATTGACTCACTTTTCAATGTTGACCCCTGTATAAACTTTGCGAGGCCCCTACCTCGCTTAAGCTACCCCTACAGAATGGCCATCATACATTCGTATGTTATGTCATAGAATTAGGTAGCCCTGGTATAAATGCCTCTTTGCCACCCCCCCAGGTGGTACCAATAAGGCTACTTTCGATAGTGGTCTTGGCTCCCCACTATTTTTTAAACTTAAAAAGTGAGTGCAGTATGGAAAGTTCGAGTTACTCCTTCATGCGATTTTAGCACGGAATAACAAAATGATGTCTGTATAGACATTGTATAGAGTTGAATGGGATTTATAGCCTTTATCCGTATTATGTTGTATTGATTTGTTTTCATCAATACTTACACCAAAGAAAAACTTAGTCAAACAGATTGCAAATGAACCCATACTACATGCAGTCGCTTACACTTTCACGAGACTCCGACTGCAGAGAGGTATTAATCCACCTACCCCTTTCTGTCAGATCATTATATTTAACATGTCTATAGAAAACGACAATAGCAATGTATGCCTCGTATGTGAATTGCTGACTATGACTGCTAATACAGCTGAGGTATTATCCACCTTTCACCTGTCAGATCAATATATTTAAACATAGAAACAACAAAAAGCAATGGTATGTCGCTTTAAACATCTGTCAAAAAGCATGCCAGCGCACACTAAATGGCGGCAGTGAAAATTTCAGCGACAGCTTGATTCATTTGTTATGTTGATTTATGTTCGGGATTTGGTCCCGAATGGCGATGATTGGTTCATTTTTCATGTTGATCTCCACTGATATATGGTCATTGCAATTCATTTTTTTTTCTATTGACAAAACAGTGAAATGTTTCCTTTGTAGGCTCTACTCGACGGCAAACGTACCTATATGCAAACCTCTGAACCCTGAACCAACATTTAAAAACTTACCAAATGATTAAAATTAGAACGGTAACAACCAACAAAGCATTCAACTATGATGTTGGATTTACTTTATTTATTTAGTTTTTTATTGGTATTAAAAATCATAAGATATTTTATATTTATTCACGTTTATGAGCCTTTGTAGCTATGCTTGTTTTTTTTTTTACCATGTAGATACAATCGTAGATTTTTGAAATGTTTAAAAAATATTTTCACAAGGCACTGGCACATCCGGGAATATAAGCGCTCCCTCAAGATTAAACATATTTTGCATAAGGTGTTGAGCTTTAATCTTCACATGAAATGCATTAAGCCCACAATCAGCGGGTAAACAACGATTTTTATAATTAAAATCACTTACATACTTGATTTAAACGACTACGCTCATGGCGTTAAACACAAGAAAAACCGCGCGTCGGAGTGGATTCCCATGGCATCCACCCTGTTTGGCCTACAGCTTACTGGATTTCCTTAAAGGTGCAACGAGAGATTTCAAATAATTGGTGTCCCTAAAATGTGAAAATTCTGATCTTTGCACTGATTTAAAGCTCTCTATTAAAAATATCCCCATTTGAAAAGATTAAGCTGAGAACTCTTTCTTTGGTACAAAAATTGTGAAATGTCTAATATCCTATAGGAGCAAATAAGGCAGGTGTGCGATGGAATGTTAGAATTTAGCGGAATTTATAGTGTGTCTCACAAAATGTCACATATTTCTAAGTTTTAACCCTCGTCTACCGAAGGAGAAGGTGGTTACCACCCCCCCCCTTCGGGTTTTTTCCCCGGCTTGCTAAAACCCCCTTTTTTGGTGCAAAATTATTTAATGTAATTGTCAATTGACATGTTCCGCTCCTTTTCATCCAAAAACAAACATCCACCGGGGTATAGGTAGGATACGGGGTGATCCCAAAGTGATGGATAGGGGGGGGGGAGAAGTACCAACATGCCTAGAACGACACAGAAGTATCACAGACACTTGATTTTGGTACTAATAGATAGCTATGGTCTTTCTCTTTCCATTGATACCAAAATGAGTACCAACATGCCTAGCATTACGTCACAATGACGTCATAAAGTTCGCATGTCAGCAAAACTGCCAATTTTCCATAGACACACAGTGTAGAATAGGGGAACATTCAATTTTTCGCCAAAAAGGTTAGGAATATCCGATTTTCATGCGGTTTTTGACTCTAATTGATGGGAAATGACTAGTTTATATAATGAGAGCATTTTAGTGCTATAATAAGGTGTTTGAGTCACTAAAATTGCAAAATATCAATTTTCTACCCTATATTCAGTATTTTCGTACTTTCCTCAACATATGACGTCATAGTGACGTCATAATGGGGATGTTGGTACTTATTTTTGTACCAATGGAAAGAAGAAACTCTAAGCTATCCTTACATATAATTTACAGGAATTGGATGTTCAGTAACGAAAATCACATCCCTCCCCCCCCCCCCCCCCCTTCGGGAGTTTTGTTACAAAAAGTGGCTCAGGTAGACGAGGGTTAAACCGCGCAACTAAATGTCAGACGGAATGCTATTCAGCATGTAATGCTCGAGTAGAGCTATTCATATTAGAGTTCCTCAATGCCACATGCTATGTTCTGAAAATCAAGTTCCCCGCGTAAAATCAATTCAGACCTTCAATGGTATATGGCCAGCTGAATGAAGATTTAAAATGTTATGAGGGAGGGGTGGAGTTCAATTGGTTTTACTCTTCATTGGGATGTGGTAAAGTCTTTACATCCGAAGTAAGTACTTGTCATTTGTATTGAGGTTAATCTGTGAAGTACATATTTCTTTTTGGGAACGTAATCACGACAGATGTACGTCGATTAAAAGCATACAAACCTATTAGAAATGTTAGATACTCAAAGTAAATTACGTTGTATTGACAATCATCATAGGACAAACTATAGATATGACGTAGCAATGGCCTAAACGTCACTATGGTCGTGTTTTTATATCTAACATGGATCTGCCCATCAGTTCCCGCTTTCATGTTTTGTCTTCTAATTAGCTCATTGATTCATTGTAATATCATCACTATTGAGAATCGTTTCCACGTAATTTTTCACATATGTGAACTACAAATTATTTCCCCTTTAACCTCTTACATACATATACAATGTGTTTTTATAAAGCGCCATTCCAAAATGACCACAGCGCATAAGATAAAACAAACAAGAAAAATATACAATGCAAAGATTGAATGCAGCAAAATAGCATAATGGAGAGATAACAACTGAAAATGCACAAAAGCAAATAGTTGAAATGACTACATTTGAGCAAACAAGTGTGTTTTAAACTGTTTTAAAGACTGGCAGTGATGTGGCAGTACGTATAGACCAGTTAACATCCTACGTCACTTCTTTTGTTGCCTGCGAATCCATTCCTGCGAATCGTTATGGCCCATAGTATTAAAACTCTAACAGATACAATTGCCCAGTGTATAACAGTCAGGCCGACCTATTTCTAGATACCAGACCCTAACATGTTTACAAACATTGCTGTTAACTGGTCTAGAAACGGGTAGTTGATTCCAAATTTTAGGTGCATTGAAAGCGAAGGATTTGTCAGCTGCAGACTGTAGAGTTCGGCTATGAAATTTTTGAACAATGAGTCTGGTTGTGTCAGTGGCTGAGCGTAATCCCTGTTAGCCCCGGAGCTAGCAGACATTTGTAACACATCTCTAGTACAAAAGGTTTGAGTGATTAAATATGTAGACAGGGCTCCCTGAAACGTAATTCTTAAAGTGACAGGAGGAGATTTTTTTAGGATACGAATTTCTCTCAAATTGCACAGAATCGATTGTAGACCACCTAACAAGAACGTTCCGAAGGTTTATTGGACAAACAAGTACAAAAGAAAACAGCAAACCTTGTTTTGAACTTGCCTGACTATCGTAATTGTCCCCATAGAACACCGTGCTTTGACTTTCTGTCCCGTGCACGACAGAAAGACTAAATCTCATATTATTACATAAAGACGGCTTCTTCAGCTTCAGGTGTGATCTAATACATTTTTGACAAGTCATTCTCAAATATGCAAAAAAACCTCGGTTCGAAAAAAATTGGTGGCGCTTCTTTCTGGTAAATCTCCTCATGTCTCTTTAAGTGCAGCAAATGGTGCCTTAAGGAGAGGGGGCCAAGACAAAGTTTGTACAGGGGTCCAAATTTTTTAAATTGATCCAATTGTGCTTGAAAAAATTTATACCTGTTATTTGTCTCTAACCCCACGGATTCAGGAAAGGTATAGTTTGTACTAACTCCAACGTAAAGTTTACGACTTATAGACTAAAAAAGCAAAAATCAAGAAAAAGGGTCATCAATTTTTCATTTGTACAGGGTGTCAAATTTAAGTTGCTCCGATTTGGATAAACAATGTGCAAATTATTGGTGGGGCTCATAAGATCAAATAAGGATTAGTTTTGAGTGGGGAGGGGGCCAGTGTGGAAATTTTTGAAACCAAAGCGAGGGGGGAACGCGAACAATTTTGCCGAAAAAAAATTAAATCCTCCATTCCCCCCTGGAATAAATAATGACCGCTCCCTTATGGTATGCTCCTTAGGACAATAGGACATAGTACATCCAGAACAGAAGATGTAATGGTCTCATAATCACAAAATGTATCGGGATCATCACAAACGACAGGGACTGTCCAAAGACGGTCACTGAGGAGGCGTTATTTGAAATGATCAATGTGATTACGAATATCATGCGAGGTTTTTACAACCTTCATAAGAGTGAAGTAAGAAGGCCATTGGTAGTAAGCGGGTCTGGCTTAGATACAGATACAGACTTACTATTTAGTTTAGTCAGGTGACTCAACATGCAAATAGATGATCAAAATAGATGTTTTAAAACCAGTGGAAAAGGCAGTTCAATTACATGTTATCCATCCCACCGCAGCGATGAAAAAGAAAAAGCGAAGAAGCAGGAATTGGGTAGCGGCATTTCTCGCCGTTTCATGCGATTTTAATCCAAACAGGCAATCGGCTTCAATTGTGCCTATTAATACAAGATGGCCAGCAGCAAGCAGACCATTTAAGGAGGACCAACAAGTAATTCAACTAAGCACTATGGCAATTCACATGATGAGCACAAGCAACATCCCCCCTAAAACCACGCCAAAACGGTCCGTTGGTCGTATCACAAATGCCAAAGTCAATTTTCAACAGTAATTCAACTTAAGCACTATGGCAATTCACATGATGAGCAACAAGCAAACATCTAAAACCACGCCAAAACGGTCCGTTGGTCGTATCACAAATGCCAAAATCAATTCAACTAATAGATCTAGTGTGGCTATTAACATCATTAAGCACTTTATGTAACTA
>JAMKCH010008000.1:0-57719 GCA_023653785.1 Ophioderma brevispina
ACCACTGATTTGGTCGTAAACATTTCAGGTGAGGGCTAATGTATATAAAAACTTTACAACCATGCAAAAAATAAAATTTTGAAAAATCATGAGGGTGCACTATAATTCAAATGTGCCAGTGTCTCTTTAAAGCACCTTCACATTTTTAAACTTTTGGCAGTAAAACCTAGGTCAAATCTGAAACCATATCTTATGTTTGATTCCACCATGAGTATGTCTAATCAGATTGGGGCTATCTGTGAGAGTGTTAATATTCAAAACTTATGGCATAATCATAGGTTTATCACTATGATGCTTGCAACCATGCTGTACGATCTTTGGTTTTGTCCCGCAATGACTATGCCGACACATTATACTATAAGGCGCCAATGAAATAGATTTCAAAAGGCCCCAATGCTTACAAAACAAAGCTGTGTGTTTTGTGTTCGCATGCGGTCATTACCTAAACTTTTGAAAACTCTTCACAAGTTGCCTGTTAAGGAACGTATTAGATACAAAATCCTTTATGTGTGTAAGTCTCTTCATGGACAGGCTCCATCATACTTTACTGATGGTCTAAATTTGTAGGTGTTGGACAGTAATTCTGAAGGTACAAGATGAAGGCTGCAGTCTTCTTCTGATGTTACGCGGCTTGTTATTCACATAGATTTGGAGACAGATCATTCAAAGTCATTAATCCTAGGGTCTTGAACAATAGAGAGTCACCCTCCACCAGTGTCTTCAGCAGCTCCTGAAGGCCTATACTTATTTTCTGATGCTTAAAATGTTTAACTTTGGATTTGTTACTTTTCCTTATTATGCTTTTTGTTTGTTTGCTCGTATCCACAAGTCATTGGTAATGGCTTTGTGGTGGTGTCAGGATTTGTTCAGCTAGTGTGCTGATCCGGGGCCGCGTGTATCCATGATACGGACGCTCCTAACATGGCCCGCTATTTGAGGCTGGGGCGGATTGGGAACAGGCAGGGGTTTACACCCTACTCTTATTCGACACTGACTGCGATGTACATGTACAGTTGTGACTCTCTGTACACGGGACTGACGGCTTAACGTCCCCTCCGAAGGACGGGATGCTTTCATGATCCATTTGCCCAATTCCAAGTGAACCATGGAGGAGAGCAGTATTCTGTATTTAATCAATAGCTGGTATACAGATCAAATTCAGAATTGATAGTACCCGAATAAATCCCAGCAAGTGCCACGACCCCACCGGGATTCGAACCCGGGAATTTTGATGGTAAATTTGCGCCAGAGGCAAGCACCCTAACCGCTAGGCCACGTTCTCTCCCACTGTATGTTGTATATAATTTTGTATTTTATGTATTTGTTGTTAGGTATTGTGTTCTCTGTAGAGTTCCCTATAAATGCATTTGTTATTATTATTATTATTACTAAACAAAAACAAAAACACTGGGTAATTTGCATATTTGGAGAAAGGCCAAGCAAAAGCAATAGGAAACCGAACATTGGATTGTTTATCAGGAAGTACATTCTATCCGTGATGAAATTCTGAAACAAAATGTCTTTAACCCCAACTTCTCTGATTAATTTATTTTATTTCCGGTGATGTTTTGGCACATCACTCTAGCTGGATTTCAACCTGCATATATACAATTTACTCTTTTATAATCGCTGGAAAAGGTTTTTTACAATCATGCGCTACCTTCAGCAATCATACCATCCCTGAATTTATAGTAATTTGCTATTATCACAAAATAGAATAGAAGTCTTAACTAGGGTTTCTATTCCTTCCATTAATTCCTCCCGCGGTGAGGAATAGGTTTTGTCCTCTATGGTCATTTGGGAATAGATTTTGATGCTTAGGCAGATTGTGAACTCAATGTTTAATTGTTGGGAATTGGGATCAAATTGTGGCCCAGGAGGGGAACATCTGATTTTCTGAAAAATAGAGCCCCGACAGATTAATTGTGGGCAGCCTGAAAAAAGTGGGGAGTTTTTGATCTTTGGAGGGAAATTCTGGACATTTAATAAATAAATACCTGAGAAAATTAAAGGAAATTTGCAATCTTGGAGGAGATTTGGCTATCTTGGGGGACATTTATATTGTATTCCCGCGAAATTCTGGCCTTTTTTCCCACCCTGTATGCGGATATGTTGCGTGGGGTTACGTGTTATTCCTATATAGCCAGAGTGGATGATATAACCATTTGTAGTTTTTTTAGACCTTGGAATACCCCACTTGACCTTACGCTCACAATTTTTGGGTCTGAATGTTGATCACATTGACAAACTTCCCATGTTATGTCCTTTCATGATTGGACCCGTGGATGACCTGAAATTGTTGGTATCAAATGTGCCATAACCCCCAGATTTCTTGACCATTCAACCATTTGGATGATTTGACCTTGGGAAAAAAAAAAAAAAAAAAAAAAAAAATAAAAAAAAACCAATGACCTTGAAATGATATCACATTTTCAGTACTTAATGTTGACCACACCACCAGTTTGATGACTCATACAGCCATTGCAGTGAATTGACCCTGTGTTTGACCTCAGTGCGCGATTGACCTTGATGACCCTGGAAATGACCTTGGATTTTTTGTTATAAAATGTTGCCACACCCACAAGGTTTCATGCCCATCACAGACCATGTATAGTGATTTACCTTGAATGACCCTGCATGGCAATGACCTTAAAAAAAATTCGCACTGAATGTTACCACACCCACCACATTTTCCTCATCCTACCACAATTGACAAGGCTTTATAGCAATTTAACTTAATTTTTACTGCCTTTGCCCCTATCTTTGACTCGGTTTGATTGTGTCGTGTCGTGATTTACTCAATGTCCTACTTTCTGTTCTCTGCGGAAAACCGCGGAAGCAGAGCAGTGGCGGGGGGGGGGGGGGGGAGGTGAGGGGGGTAGGGGGAAAATGGGGGGGAAGGGTGTGAAGGGGGCGGTGGGGATCGGACCTACGTCATCACGCACGCTGTAAACAACCCAGGGAAAGTCCAGGGAATCCCACATCTCACGTGTAAAACAAAGTGTGCAAATCAAAAGTAATCACTGCTCATCGCGACAATACGCTTTTCAGTACATATCTAAACTTGTTACACACATTGTTGCTAAGCATATTTTTGCAAAGCCCCGGGGTGTGCGCGCTCTACTATTGAGCAGATTCTCAAGTGCTTGACCATTCTATTTTGGCTATGGTTAAGAGACTTAAAGAGATATGAGGAGATTCCAGAGAGAAGCGCCCTCATTTTTTTCGAACCCAGTTTTTTGGCATATTTAGAATGCTTACCAATGTATTAGAACACACCTGAAGTGATAAGCTGAATACGCCATCTTTATGTAATGAGATGATTAGTAATAATTTCTAGCATGGTTATTTCTATACTATGCTTATATACGAGGCCTTTCAAAACAAGGTTGCGTTTTTTCTTTCGGTGCTTGTTTTGTTTTTCGGTACACAGTTTGCTCTACAACCATCAGTGCAATTTGAGAGAAATTTGTATCTTCTAAAAAATCTCCTCCTGTCCACTTAAGTATTAGCATCTATTGCAAAGTGGCTGAATTTCCAAATCTGCACTTGCCATATCTCGAGAACAGGGCTTAACCCTACCATGGGCACGTGTCAGAGGTGGGGCATTATGGGCAATCCTGGTTTTGAGGCAATTTTCCCATTTCTTGGAGCTGGGTTTGAGGCGATTTTTCCTGGTTTGGAGGTGAAGATTTCCCATCAAGCAGGCAAAAAGGCTCACTCCCGATGTTACTGTTAGGCAAAATGCTAATGCAAATGCAGATTTAAAAAAAAATTTATTGCATTTTTTGAGGACACACTTGTCCATTTTTTTTCGTACCGCTTCGCAGCAGAATTTTAATTTTAATTTTGCATTTTTTTTTTTTTTTTTTTTTTTTTTTTAATTTAAATATATTGCTTTTTTTCCAATCCAGGCATCAGGACAGGCTAACTCGCTTTTGTATTACTACAGTCTTGATTTAATAATTTGTTGGATCATAATCGAACACACGCCGAGTGTGGAACTGCGTGAGCCAGGAGGAACATCGTACCTCGTTTTGCAACGCGTAATTGGTCGAAGAATGCGCCGAACCTCCGCGTAGCTTTGTTGCGCTTACAGAGGCGTTGCGTACTACTGTCAGTAATTTTTTTCCACTGTAGCTCGTGTTAACCATGAGGTTCTTTTGTTGTTGTTATTGGTTTCTTGTTTTTCTTATGTTCTTTAATCTGTTTGTTGTTTTTTTTAAAGAACTACATTAGGTTGAGGTAAAGATTTAAAGCAATAATAGCACCTTTTTTTGAAGAGTGCCCCAATTTTCCAAAAATTTTGAGATTGTTTGCACAGTCATTCAGTACCGGGCTAGTAAACTATATGGTGAATGATTATAGCTAAAAATGTCTCTGTTTCGCAAACGAAGGAATTTTGTATACTTAGAAAAATTTGGAGATCTCCGATACTAATTCAATGGCTGCTGGATTGAATCTTTACCAATCACAACTGTGCAAAAATTCTCAATTTTGAAAATTAGGGGGTGCTCTTCAAAAAATGTGCCTTATAATTGAAATACTATTAAAATAATTAAGAAAATCAAAACAACAGCCCACCCTTCTATTTGCCACAAATTGACAAGTCTATTGGTCGATATAATTGGTCCTAAAAACTATTACATGGTAGAAATACACATTGTGCTTTTTTATTCAACAGCGTATTACATTTATCATACATTCTAAGTAGACCATAAAGGTACACATTTTTGGAAAGCTTATATTACAATGACCAAGCCAGCTAAGTGGCAACTATTATACGGGTGGGTCATAATATCCTGGTGAACAACAAAAAGTTAATATTTTTCCTGTCATGGTGAACTGTGTGGTTCCTTTGTCGAACGATATTTAGACAAAAGAAATATGGATTCAGAAAGGTATTGCGTAGGTTCTTCACAAAAGCACGGAAGAAAGATTTCACAATACCTTGTGTTAAATATAATATACAGTGGTCAAAATTTGCTTATTAAATGTAATACGCGGATAAAAAAATTTTATACTATTTTTCAGTGTAAAAATCTTTTCCTGGTCTTGGTATGGAACAGTTCTTTCCAAAACAGATATAAACCCAAAAAATAAATTTCCCCCCCCCCCCCCCCCCCCCCCTTGTGTACTTTTGATTATACAGGGTTGATCAGAAATAAAATACCCTGTAAGAGCAAAACTTCCTGGTGCTCAAGCGTCTTAATGCTATGTAAGTTGAACTAATAAATTTAGTAAAAAACAGTTTACCATAACTTTAAGTGTAGTTCTCTTCTCATCTAAAACCGACATTCGCTTTGATAAATCATATAGGGTGATAAAAACGGAAGGCATTCCTTCGGTATTTCTCACATTTAATATAGGGTCCTGCACTGATGTATAAAGCATAATTTGTCCTACATGCATTAAACACATATTAACACAAGTTTCTAAAATATGTGCCTACAGGTACAAAATAAAGCATTTATTGTGACTGATACGCATGCTGAAGATGAATTTAAATTACACAAAAAAACATCATTAAATTCATCCACCTACATATTATCTATCATATCAAATATTTCTTGTGTTTTAAACATGACCAGTGCAAAATAACCAGCCTCAAGCGTTGTATAACACAAGAAAATAAGACACATTTTACCAATGTGACACAACTAGATTTAGAAATTATGTCACAAAAAGGTATTTTTCCACCCTGTATAATTTCACTCACCCTGTATAAATGCATGGTGTTTCTTTGCAGAATTTGCATCTTTAGGTATTCAACAATGCTTATGAAAAAGAACTATTTCCTTACTGTGAATACTTTTTCAGGTAGAAAGGTCAGAAATTGGTGTATTTTTCAGTTTTTTATGTGCAAGTCTATGGACTGCTCCTCCACCGACTGCTCCTCCACTTCTCCACCCTGACATACTTGGACAATTTTAAATGTAACTTCATAGTAGAGTAAAGATAGCACATGACCCAAAAAAAATTGCAACAGAAGGTTTTTTTGGCATGTTCTGGTAGATTATGGTCAGCTTAACAATATATCAAAAGTTGCACAAAAGTCCCAGAAAGTGTTCAAACTGTGACATAAGCAAAATGGCCCCCATCCGCCATTTTGAAAAACATAAATCCTTATATCTCTGGCAATAAATGAGCTAAAAGGACAAACAAGATGTCTTTTCCTACTAATTCTAGCATAAAATATCCATTAAAATCAGTTTTATGAAGTTGAGATATCATCTTGACCTCTAAAATCCAATATGGCTGCCATCCACCATTGTTTAAAAGTACAAATTCTTTTATTTCTGGTGCCACATGGGCCAAAATAACAAATATGGTGTTATTTTTTTATTAATTGTAGCATGAGAAATGCATTAAGATGGTTGTTGTAAAATTTTGAGAGCACCCTGATGTCTTAAAAATGGCCACTGTCTGCCATTTTAAAAAAAATGAAACCATTAATCCTATTTAGCATCAGTCAGATTACAGTGACAAATGAGGTGTCATTTTCTAGTAATTCCGGCACTAGAAATCCATTTGAATTAAAATGATTTTTAGTGGGCCATTTGTCTAAAATTCGTAGCCATATTGATTTTTTTATCAGCTATAAATCTATCACATTATGTTCTGTACAGTGTAATTGTGATATTCTTGAACAGAAAATACAATTTCACATTATTTACCTCATCATCACCAAAATGTAGCCAAAACACTTGCTTGCAGTAGATGAGATCGACCACACTATTAACTATTACTATTTAGTCTTCAAGTTCATCACCATCTGAGATTGAGACTGGTTAACTTGGTCCATGTTTTCGCATGAATATCCACAAGCTGTTGTTGAAACTTTTTTGGGAAAGGTACCTGTAGCGTATAATGATTCCAAAGATTCTGATTGCTGATCATTGAACAGGGACACCATTGGGTGCAGCCTTCATCTTTCTATCGATTCAGGATCTATATTGGTAGTACAAAATACTCTGGAACAAGCTCATAACACAGGGTTACCATGGATGACTTTGAGGAAAACAGATTTGTGGCCAACCCCAAATATTATTGAAGTACTATCGCAACCTGAAAATGCATTGGCAAAGAACAGATTGGAGCAAATGTCATCACTGAATAAGTGCTTCAGAAGATTGATATCATACATACGTTTTCTCTTTGTGCCCGTCAGACCAAAAGTAAAGGTCATTACAGTGCTCTTCTGCATATTGGAGAAGTAGTATCAACAGATCTGTGTCTTTTCCAATTTGGGTTGTTTACCTAAATTATGCCACTGCTGTTTTTGCTATATCAACAAGTTACAACTGCATTTCCTTTTTTCCCCCAGCAAAATTTGTTGCATTTGATATCATATGTCTACCTTATTTGCGATCCTAGTTTTGCGACGTTCATGTGTACTGTCTTTTGTGTTTGGTTCACCAGTGTATCCACGGAAGACAACTGATGCTTTGCCATAATGGTCAACTGTGAAAGATGCATAATTGTCAGCACTGCAACTTGGTGCTTCTTTCTGTCTGTTTAAAGCAGGGGTATCCAACCTGCGGCCCGCTAAGAGCTCTCATGCGGCCCGCGAGGTACTTCCCAGAACAATTAAAATAGATTTAAAAAAGATGTCATTTGAATTAGTTCCATTTCCTCAATCTGAAACCAAACTTTTTAAACATTTTTTGTAAAATTAGTCCAATTTCATCAGTCTGAAACCAACATTTTCTAAAAATTGTGGGAAAATTAGTCCAATTCCTTCAAAATGAAGTCAATATTTTTCCAAATTTGCTTAAAGGTCAACAAAAAGTGGAAATTTGTGTTAAATTTGACCCAAAATCTGTATCTCTGGTATTGCTATGGGTCCCTTTTTTGGCAAACATTGGTATAGATATGGGTCCTACTTCCAGACTTATGTAGGCACATCATAAACCAATTTGAACTTGAACGTGAAGTTTGAACTTGAGGGCCCCCGATCACTTGTTTGCGGCCCGCAATAGTTGTGGATTCAAACAATGCGGCCCATATGTCATAAAGGTTGGACACCCCTGGTTTAAAGCGATGTAAAAGAGACCCTTCATCAACAACATAATAGTAATCAGTGATTGGCACTGTCTCAGGGCAGCAACCTCTGACGAGGACACATGTTCGTAAATGGCCATCAGAAATTGTGCTTTATCTGGCTTACATCTGGCCTAAAAAAACAGACGGTGGATATGTTGACAGTTCATGGCAAAGCACCTTATCTAGAGACAGTTCTCCATGTTGTGATACTAAACGGGAAAATCTTTGAAATAACAGCGCTTGGTCATCGGTTACCTGACAGCCGAGGAGATGCAAGGGTGTTGAATTTAAACTTTCCTTTGGAGCTAGAAAGTGAGCTTGTTTTCCATTTGTTGGACTGTATCTCATCTTTGGCCTACTTGTAACAGATTTCTTTTCATTGACAATTCCTCACCAGCATTTATCTTCTGTGCAAATGTTTCTCAGGTATTTCTTTTCTCGCTGTTAAACGAGAACGCTGCTCAAACTCGAGTACTCGCTGCAAGCTTTGACAAGTTATTTTGGTCTCTTTCCATTCATGAAGGTTATTGATCACATTCCATCTAAAACTATAAACACAAAGACAACACTCACATGACCATCGCAATACTAGGATACAAACTAGGTAGACAGCTAATGCAACAAAATTTGCTGGGGAAAAAGAGTTCTCCCTCTCAAATGAGATGACAGCAGGCACTCATTAAATTAATTGGTGACCGAAGGCTGAAGAGATTCAGATGTTGATATAGCAAAAAAGGCATCCCCATATATAATTTAAGCAAAAATCCATATTGGCAAAGAGACACAGATCTATTGAATCATGTTGATACCTTGTACGGGCGGCGAGCCTTGAAAAAGTCCGTCCTAGTTTTTCGAGTTACCACCCCCTCCCCCACCTACAACAACACACAACCAAACCACCTTAATTTGAAGGATAAAATATCAGTGATCTTAAGAAAATGATGTTGTGGTTGAATATTTGGTGCAAGGGGATGATTTCTATGCCGAAAAATGAAATTTTGGGGCTGCAATTTAAGCTAAAATATTTTTTTTAATATTTTTTAAGGTAAAAATATTACAATCTTATTTTATGGTACCTTTTTGTTATTGATATAGGTTTTTAATACTTGCAGAAAGGTTCAGGTAATAATCGTTGTGGTGACATGTGATAAAAGGTTGCTTTTTTAGGAAAAAAAGGTTCGTTCGTTCGTTCGTGCAAGTCCAAACCACAGTGGAAATCCTGCTTTAACCAGCTGAAGTTTCATCCTCCAGGGGGTTGTCAGACCTGGAATTCCTCCTGGGGACTTGTAAACCTCACAGTCTCTATGATGTGGCTAATGGTTGTGTGGCCTCTCCACAAATCGCATTTTTGTGAAGTTCTACTCCGATCTGTGAAGGAAGTTCTTTGTGAGACCAACGCCCTTTCTGAGTCTGTTGAGGTTGACCCATGCTTTTCCTATCAAGGTCACAGCGCTTTGGGGCTGTGCTATATGGGCCTGGTCCCAAAACTGCCTTTTTAGGTTTCAAAGTAGAGGATGACCATTGCTCCTACCATCTGTCTTGATCCAGGATGATCGATGGGATACTGTGACTGCAAGTGTCATGGATTGGGTGGCAAAGTGATTCCGTGGAATTCTCTGATCCTCAAAGGGTGTTGGTGGGGGATTAGGCTTCCAGGTTCATCACATTTCTTGGGCGGCTTGATCGTCTGAAGGTTCCTCCTAAGGTTTGCAGGAGCTATCCAGACAGAATTGGAAGGGTGTTCTACAGGCGTCCGCCAAAAGGCAACCACAACAAGTCTCATTGCATCATTCAGAACGACATCAATCTTGTGTGAAGGTAGCTGTGACTCCATACTGGTTCAGCGTATTCACGGTGAGTATGCAAGGCAACAGTCAGGGTGGATTTAGAGGGGGGGGCGCACCCGGCGTGCGCCCCACTATTTTTTGCAGAGCACAGGCGCCGGGCGCCGCATAGAGCTCCGGGCACGTCGAACTATAAAATGACTTTTTAACACAACAGGGCGCCTGTAGATATCAAGAATGACGGTACACGGGCGTCGAGGCGTGAATCTAGCTTTGTCGGCGCAATTTAAAATTTGGCGCCCCCTCTATTGAAATCCTGGATCCACCCTGAGCTGATGTATGTAAGGTATGCAAAGGATGCACCCCATCCAGTTCCTGCGAGCCTTCTGAAGGAGGGTTGACACAGCAGCGACTTGGCAGCGACTGCCTTAGTGTGTTGATTGAAAGTAAGGCTGCGGTCCATTGTGACTCCAAGGTACTACTCGGTGTTGGGGTTGTGACAGTTTTTTTCTCCAGCTAGAGTGATGTTTAGTTCTCTTTTTGCCATCGATTTTGCAAGGTGGAAAACGAGCTGACCGGTCAGGGTTTGCTGAGTTTCAAGTGCCATCGGTGGAAGTGATTACAGTGTGGTCTTTCTTCAACACGTTTTTAAGGACTCAAAGCAATCAGCAGCTATCCAAGTGCCGTGTCGTCGGCTTAGGGATACTGCGAACAATCTCCCCCTTTGGCCTATCTGAGACGTAGATGTTGAAGAGACGGGGTGCCAGGACAGAAAGACCTGTGGATCAAACCATTCCGAAGTGTGGGCTTTCTACTGCTACGGGCGTTGCCCATTTGATGTCTCCAGGACAAAGGATCTGTCTTGGATGAGAAGCATAATGAACTTGACAAGCTTGCCATCAGGGAAGAATTTTGAGTAGCTTTAGGTAGAGACCTCGATGCAGACTGTATCGTACGCAAGCGGTAGGTCTATGAAGACTGCTCCCAACTTCTGCTTCTTCTGGGCTGTCTCGATGTCATTAACTCGTCTTGCTAGCTGATCAGTTGTTGATTTAACTCTTCGAAATCAGCTGGGTGCGGGGTAAATTTGCCTCGACCGGATCATTGATCCTCCCGAGTACCAGTCGCTCAAGCAGCTTATAGTTGTGAGATAGTAGCGAGAGTGGTCTGTAACTCTTGGGGTCTTTGGCTGGTTTCCTGGGCCAAATAAAGGTGATTTTTGGTCTAAACTTCTAGACCTTTATATATTGTATAAACGAATCTATAATATAAATGTCCAGAGATTGATAGTATTGCACATAGGGATTAAAATTTGTTTTTGCCTAAAAAATTAATTTTTCTTTTTGGGTTTGGTTTTTTCTTTTTAAATTTGATCAAAGAAATGTAGTTTTTGGCCTAAAACCCCCCTGCCACCAAAGTTTTTGACCCAACCATCATGTTTTTTAATTATTTTATTACTATCTTTAGAATAGAAGTGGTTGCGTTTGTGTGACCGAGGGGAGGGGTTGGTCGACAATTTGCAGTCCAAACCGCTCCACTTTGCAGAGAGGGGCTGTAATTGACCTTTACTTTCAGCCTGGCAGAGACAAGAGGAAACATTAAAGCCTATTGCAATATGTCTATACTGGATGGGGGAAATACTTACCTAATGATCATATACTTAGTTGCACTTTCTCAGAAAGATGCCGAATATCTCCGTAAGTAATTTATATATAAATTTACCACCGTAAGTATGACTACAGCCCATCCCCACCATCAGGACCACACATTGCCCAACACTACCTAACTCATTCCCCACATCCTCTTTTTCTTTCCTCCCTAAAACGCAAACTGAGAACATCGTTTGCTCAGGGGGACCGGGTAGGGTCGGGATGCACATTATGTAATATTTTCCCCCCTCCTTCTAAACATATTTGAATAGCATTTAAGTATTGGCGGAGGGGAAAATACTTACCCTCATATGTCAAATATACTTAGTTTGCACGCTGAGTCGCAGCCGACCGCCGAGGAGGATGTGAGCTCAAACAATGTACTGAAAGCGGTATGTCATACCCGCCCCTGGACATAAGCGGACAGCCAAGAATAGTCCACTTAGGACTGATAAATACAATCAAATCCTAATAGCTTATGTCCAAAATTACACAAACTACACATGCTATCTACACACTTGCCCGAACAGTCATAGTACATAACGGCAGTAGCAAATCTCGATAGAGCAGAGTCATTAACATGTCCTGTCAATAATGTCTTGATGAACCAATGTGGTCTTATTTTCAGTACGAACAGATTTGGACAATATCCTGGATAGATAGGGACTTTGTTAACTCATGCCCATGAAGTGGCCACCTTGCGGGTTTGAGTTGCGCTGAAGGCTACCCTGATCAACACGGCTAGCTCTCATAATCTGTTCTACTAGCCACACTGATATAGTTTGATTTCTGCTGGATGGTATGTCTTAGATGAGGTGATGAAAAGGTTGCTCAAAGTTGCCGATCAGTAGCTGTTTTACGAACTTACCACTTGAGCGCCTTCCCAGGACAACTTAATCTTTAGGACCTGATAGAATCTGATAAAGATGGAAAAAACAATGGAGATGCTTTTAAGTGAACTCCTCTCACATTTTTGGCCAAAAACTTTGGGCGAAAATACAAAATACGCCTCGCTATGCCCGAAAACGGAAAATTCCATTCCCAAGGCCATGTAACTCAGAAATCAGCTACGACCTTAAGGGATCGCTAAGAGAAATAGTCTTAAGGGTAGCGTCACGGAAGGTGACTGCAGGGGTTAAAAGGGGGTGCTTGTTCCAAAGACTCTAACGCAGAAGGCAATCCGCAGGGAGGCCAAATTTTCCTCACAGGAGGCTAGAATTATTCATACCCTTCCTATCAATACATAAGGCAGAGAGCATTATTATTAGCTAGAGACTTGTCTTTGTAACTATGAAACCTAGGCGAGCTACTGTTTCCAATACAAAATTCGTAAGGGCGTTGCGAAAGTGAGATTCCGATCGGTGATTAGTCAACGTCAAAGTACATGTATGTGTAAATGCTAGAAGTAGTAGAACATGATTATCTTATTTGTTCATTTTGGCCATCCGAACACCAGAGATACAATAATGTGTACTTTTTTCACCATGGCAGATGGCGGCATATTGGATTTTTTTGAGGTTAGGGACCTCACTTCATAAAATTAATTTAATGGAATTTGTTTTATCTAGAATAGTAGTAAATTACATCTTGTTTGTCCTTTTAGCTTATTATGGCAGAGATATATATAGGATTTATGTTTTCCAAATGGCGGATGGGCGGCCATTTTGTTTATGTCATAAGTTGTGAAACACTTTCTGTACTTCGATTTTGTGCAACTTTGAATATATCCTTAAAAACTGCCTATAGTACCAGAAGTGCCAAGAAACCTTCTGTGCAATTTTTGGGGGTTAGTGTGTGGGGTACATGTCCATACTTTGATCCTACTTTCACTCTTATTCGCCTCAAATGAAATGGGACTTGTTGCCTTAAAGAAAGAAACGAACCAAATATAGCGACAACATGACACCAAATTGTTTTAATACATCCAGTACTTCCTGAAATATTTCACTTTAACTAAAATTTGTGGGACAATTGTGTAATATCTCCACCAATATTTGACAGACCAATTTAGTGACATGCGACCATTTTCTTAAATTGCAGCAAAATCACTCATTCAAATGACTTGTACTAAACTTAAAGTCCTGGGCCCCGATCGCTAACAGAATTTTACCGGAGTGGTCAAACATTTTGTGTATCATAAGAAAACTACTATTTTTCTCATTTTACCCTGTGAAATCTTAGGGCTAATTAGGTTTGGTTTGGTTTGGATGTTATAGCAAATAGGCCCCCATTTTGGTCTACACTTAACTTTACAATCACATTTTAGCTAATAACTTGAAACGGTTGAATTATCGGCGTGAAACTTTACAGATGGGGTTTTGGGCCTGGTGTGGAAGGCTTCTACAAAATGAAAAATTTATCGGGCCATGCCCCTTTAGGCTTCAATGATTCCTGCAGGCGGTATCTTGAAAAAATATTAGATCCGATGCACAAATTGATAAAAATACAAAACGTCCATCACTCCCATATCTACTAGCAACTATGGCAATATCGTGTTATACTACCCACTTTTTTCCCGCCAAAACATTCACGTTCCAAGTATAGGCTTTATTTCCGTTGTGATGTATTGGAGGGAGAAGGTGGGTCGTGAACCCGAGATGCCTGAACTATCCATAAAGTTTTCATGCCCCTCAATGGCAAGACTCATGTACCTAGTCCGAGGTGCTCTGACTATAGACACTCCATATTGGGCGGGCTTCGCCCGGGCCTAACGACGTGTTCGAGCTACCATGTACCCCCCATATAGTTATTACATGATGCAAACATAAAGGCTGACTATTACAACACGGCTGCCGTGTACGTTAAACCCGGAGACTATATCCACGTCACTCGTTTTTTTGCTGTACAAATCAACATTGTTTTGGCTTCCTGATTGGCTCCAGTGTAGCCTTTATAGGCGGAGCCATGCTCAATAAAAATACAGCTTAAAGGTGGTTGTTCCGATTTATGTGTATTTTGTTCTCTACTTGAGATGATAGCCTGGCACTTGCAACATACACCCCATCAGTACCGTGGGAAACAAACTTTCGGTTTTGATGGTAGAACGCAATAAATGCCTATTGCAAGGCCTATTCAATACTGTGCTAATAAAATGGTTAACCACTAAAACGGCGTTTTTTGTTATATCCTTGGGATGAACTGGATTCGAGGGCTCAAATTTCATGGACGACAATGAGAAAATACGCGCCTTTTCATCTGCTACCAAAATCCGATACTACTGTTCCGGGTAAATGCAGGGGGGTCCCCAAAACGATCGGAACACGCCCCTCTAAAAAGGTCCAAAATACGATTGAAATAATCCATTTCATTATAGCTTTCACGTAGCACAAATGGAAATATTGAAGTGTAGAAAACAAGCTTAAATTTAATTTCACTCTATCATGACAATGTCGAAGCAATGTGCTTTACATACTTCGCATCATGCATTTCTATGTTCGGTGGGCGATGCCCCCCGGGGGCGAGTGTTCCCGGGGTCGCAATGTTTGTGTTGCGTATCAATACGATGGCGCGGAATTGTAACCCTCCCAATACATCTGCGGTGATTCATTCTCGTGACTACTCCGACATTTGCCCGACAATTTAGTTCCGCTTTCAGTAACAAATGAATCCATAAAAATTGTCTTATTTACAAAAACATCATTTGGAATAACAACCTAGTTTGGTAATACAGTGGAATGTTGTATAGTGTTTTGTACAGTTTTCACAGAAGAGAAACACATGGTAACGCCAATGACAGAGTACTTTTTAAAATAAATTAAGAGATTTTATGAAATCACAATGGTCCATGAGGCAAATGCAAACAACCAATTTTTTTAGACCAAAGATGGATCTAATTTGACTCTTTTAAATAGTTGCTAGGTGCATACTCTACAACCACGTACTAAATAAAAAAATAATGGAAGTTTCTAAATAAAAAGAAGAATTAACAAATAAATGTAAAAGAAGAGTTTACAAAAAGGAAAGAAATTTTAAACTAAAACAAATGAAACATAAGACGATGCTAAATTAAAAACAATTAAAATACGAACAAAAAAATAAGATTAAAAGAATAAAAAGATAACGAACAATACGAAGGTAAATTAAAAATAAAAATGAACGATTTAAAAATAAAACACACTAAATTAAAAACTAAATAAAACCCAAAAATCGATTAAAAAAGATAAAAAATCAAATAAATTCAAAAGTAATAAAAAAACCAAAACAAAATTTCATTAAATAAAACTACAAAATATTTTAAATATACACATTGAATAAATACAATGCAAATATAAAAAAATAAAATACTTGTCACAATTTAAAAGCATAACAAAATCTATAAAATAAATGAATAATAACATAACCAATGGTAAATAATTAAAATACTACCCCATCTAAAAGAATTAACAAAAGTCCGACCTCTAGCCTTATTGTTCTATCTCTATGATGAAGCCATCACATCATGGCTGCCGGGTCCATGTTTCATTCATGCACGGGTGCCGGGTCACGTGACATTCATACACCGCCGCCGGGGCACTTTTGCCGTTGATGTAGCCTCGGCAGTCAGGCTCTACATTAGTAAAAGGAACTTCACCGTGATGAACGTTTTTAATTGGGCCTACTCGCATCACGGTAGAAGCACTTCGTATACAATAACCTGTAGGCAGATGCAAATGTGTGTAAAATGAATAGTTTTCCGAAGCAAAAGGTTTTCGCCAATTTTTCGGTTCGCCGTTTTTCGGAGCAATAAAAAGTTTTTAATATCATCCTCGCTCGTAAACATGGCACACACTTACCTCAGGTCTTTTATCATAATAGATGCATAAAATTCATGATGAGTAATTCTGAGATACAAAATTCAGGGGAAATCCTTCCACATATAATTGTTTAGTTCCCACACAGTGACGACATAGCGGCAATACTAACGCCATTACTCAACATGTGAAGCAAATTGTAGATTGTATATTTTGTTTATTTCTTAGCCTTTTTTGCAATCACTGTTATATATTTGTATTAATAATGACGTTTAGCAACAACTTGGGTGATTAATTTTATCTGAGGTTGTATTGTGATTTCAGTACATTCGCTACACGTTTTTTTAGGTACACGTTTCTGCAAACCTAAAATAGAGCGGTCCATAACGTAAACGTCATTCCGATAAAGAATGCGTCTGATTTGCCTCATATATTTAGGTTGCATGGCGACTATTCACTACATACCTGCTGCCGGGCAAGCTAACCACCCGGACGCTATATCCACGGCGGCCGTGTATTATAGTCTTTGCCCACATAATCAAAATTTAATTATTTTAGCTGTTTATATTCCGTTTTTTGATAAACAGGCCAAATTAAAATAACATTTTGTATCATGCTAAATATATACGAGGGGGGTTCATATGGATCTTTCCCAGATAAGGTTGCATGGAGCCGGGAGTGTGTCATGTGTGTGGTGGTTTGTGTTGTGTGTGCCATTTCAACAACCACGACCGGGTGATGCATGTGCCTACTCCGCTGCCTTGTCCTGCCCTACCTACTAGTGCCTACAAAGTTTCATCTACCTGTTGCAAAAAGAACTGAGGTAATTGAGTAGTCTTTCCGCGCCCTGTCGCCAACAACGACCAGCGCGGAATTTATTGTAAATGTATTTACGATACTTTCTTTGAACTTCCAAATCGCAACTTTTCCTCCCTGGCGGCTGACATTTTGAAATATGTTTGTTTATAAAAAGTTCTCCACTGATGACAAAATCTAGTTCCGGCCTTGGAAACGAGTCTGTGAATATCGTTACACCTGGGAATGCTTACACTCATCTATATTCATCATTTCCATTTCATACAGAATAATAAAACATTAAACTGAGTAAAGGTAATATTTAAAATATTCACTTTAAATTTAAATTGACAATAATGACATCTGTAGCGAAAAATGGTAAGGGTCCTTTTTAGGATGGCTGCAGAATACATTTATTTACACTCCAGCAGCGCGGCCTTAGATACGGAAGCAAACGTGGATGTGTTTTGAATGGGATAATTGATTGGTTTTGTGCGAGGTACAATCAGAGCAGGTTGTTAACGTGGGGAAGTTGTTTGGCGATCAAAGCTGCCAGACAACAAGATTATTTCCCACTGTGATCCATCAGAAAATACGCTTTTAGCGTGCAGTATGTCATCACAGGATGTGATCAAATCAACAGCCAAAAAATTGTAAGTAAGCCATGATAGCTCATGATGATCATTCATGATATGAAATTATTTTTTTATAGCTCCATACATTTTATGGTATTACAAAAATACAAGCCATACATTTGCCTATGCTAGATAAATATTCATCTAGCATAGCTTGTAGTTTTCTTTTAGTATTTTCTCAGGCTACTCAAAAATTAAAAATCAGTGCATTTGAGCCAGAGCATTGAAGAATGAAAAAAGATGCCAAAACCTGTTGTATCATACCATGTCCATGGACCATGATAAATCGCCTAGGCTTGGATAATGACAATATCACAATGCATTCGGTTTGGTAATTTTTACTATGTCTGGAATCAAATCTGAGACCCGTCGCTAAAAAGATGTGTGTTGACTGCGTATGCACAGCTGAGCCTGTAGCCTGTACTTGAACTTCACTACTTGACTTAGTAACAAGGCATCCTAGTAACGTAATACGTTTGTGCGATTGGCCAATACTGCAGCAGAGGTCAATTGTACTTTGGTTGCGTGCTACGCACGGTGCAAATGCTTACTGCGATCGGCACAGGGCGACGCATCTCAGATTTGATTCCAGACATAATAGACTAGTTCTGCCAACTTCTGATAACCAAAACCAGAGGTCAACATTATCTTTTAGGCCACAAGAATGAAAGTTTTAGATTTGCGTCCATGACATTTTTCAAATTTCATGAGGCTTTTTTTCATTACGGTATTCATTTTTTCATGTATTTTTATTGGTTGACTTGTGGGTTCACACGGTTTTCCAGAGCGGAAGGATCAATCACAACAAGGCCTGGCCAGGGATAGAAATGTGTGATGTTCAGAGTCTGCGTGCATGTACTCTTTATTGTTATTGTGTAATTGTACACTTTTACAGCTGTTTGATTTTTTTGTGATGAAGAACATTTTTCATGCAAATTAATGAAATTTTGTTAAATAATGAAAATTTTCGGCGGCAGGTTTTAGAGCATGCGGTCAGCGGACGCAAATCTAAAAATTTCATTCCCTTGGCCTTAACACTACTGTTTACCACTAGGGGCTAATAAGGCCAAGAACAAAAAACAAGTTTGTCTCAAAGAGCACACCACATGTTGGTAATATAAATTGGATTGATTCAGCCCAAAATTATTGGTCAATCATAAAATCTTTTTTTAAAAATATTGGGCGAGACGCAGTGAGCCAATAGTTTAAAACTCATAGCGCGACCAATAAAATATTGGGCGCAAATCGTGCCAATTTTAAATCATTATCATGCGTAGGATCCGATTATTATCGCGTATGGACACCTCAAAGCATGATAATTTTTTAAAAATTGTAAAAAGGAAAAAAAATAAAAATATTTTTTTTTTTTTTAAGGTTTTTCTTCTCACCTTGAAATTTTGTTTTTAAAATTTTCAAAAAAATGAAAATTCGGCCACGGAGCGGCTGGAAACCTAAAAAAAAGTAGGGGTCAAAACATGCAATAAAAAATGTCAGATGGGGGTCATGGAAACTCTCCTCTCTGGGGCCGAAAAACTAATTCATTGGGCACGATAGTCCGTTTAAAGGGGATGGCCCGATGTAAGGATATCCGTTTTTTCTCTTGGATGATTGATTCTTCAACTCCAAAATACGTCGCAAAACCCGATCGTGTAACGTTTCTCGTCCACTAATTTCTACTGTTTTGATGTGAGAGCAAAAAACTGATTTTGTAAGCCCCACAGAGTACTGTTTAAAATTAGTATTGGTCATCCAAATAACCTTTAGCTCTAAGATTTCCACAGGGTAAATGAGAAGCTTTCTTCGGACAAAGACCAACCAAAATTTGACCACTTCCGGTCAATTCTGGGTTCTGGGTACGAGGCTATTAGCGATGGGGCCATGGACGCTCTAGGTGGCTTTTTTTGATTTCAGCACCTTCTGTTTATTCATGATCACGAATACTCCTCATTGAGCGGATTCCAATCTTGCGGTTTGTGTTATAAGCAATTGCTCATTTCCCATGTCCCAAGGCACTGTGCTTTAAATTTCTGTCCGTAATTTCTTACAGATGCAACTAAATTTGCACATAAGATTGGGCACCATTGATTGTAGTAAAGGCATTATCAGTGAGTTGCTAAATCAGAAAATAAACACAAACAAATCAAAAAATCAAAAATCTTAATTTTTGCATGTATGTAACAGTACAGGTGTCCTATACATAACCCTGCAAAATGATAAGACAGAAGCAACCTAATAAGGGACACAACTTAAAGTTAGTCAAAATGATTACGTCGCATACGGACACTACTACAACACGTACTGAATGGAGCGTCTAATCTGGGACACTGTGGGTTCTATTATGTCTGGAATCAAATCTGAGACACGTCGCCCTGCGCCGATCGCAGTTAGTATTTGCGCCCGGCGTAGGCACGCAACAAACCTTTGGTGTATTGGGGGGGGGGGCCAATCGCTGCGAACGTATTACTTACCCTATGATGCCTTGGTACTTGTCAGTACAAAGCTAGTTTCATCCTCACAAGCGCTCCATAGTCATATTGTACGCGCACCTCTATCTCCGATGTTGATTTCCCACATATTACCTTTTCTGTAATCCCTACAGTTTGGAAAAAGTACACTTCCAGAATTTCACTCATTTTTCCCCAAGAGTCAAAGTCCCTTGAGGTCAAATTGTCCGAGAGTCAAAATTAAAAATGAAGGGTCCCAAATGTTTTATTGAAAATTGAAGTGTCAAAATTTGTTCCTTGTTTTTTTTAAAAATAAAAAAAAAAATAAGAAACTTAACCGCGAGCTTTACATGGAGCCAAAGCATTGCCTTAACACGCAGGCTTTACTCTTTATAATTAGCCTTTTAATTTTAGGAAACAATGTCATGGCCACTCTAATTTGTAAATGATGAATGACCCTTTAATTCATAAAATGAAAGAATGACCCTTTAATTGGTGAAAATTAATACGCTTTTAATGAGTAATACATTAATGACGCTTTAATTGGTAAATAAATTAATGAACCCTTTACTTTGGTAAATGAATGACCCGTTTTACTTGGTAAATGAATGGAAAATGAAGGAAGACCCCTTTAATTCTTGGTGAAGGATAACCCTTTAATTGGTGAATTGATGGCATTACCCTTTAATGGTAAAATGAAGGAATGAACGCCTTTAATTGGGAAATAAGGAATGACCCTTTAATTTGTAAATGACCGAATGAACCCTTTAATTTGTAAATGAAAATGGACCCTTTAATTGGTAAATGAAGGAATCGACCCTTTAATTGTAACTGAGGAATGCCCCCCTTTAATTGGTAAATGAAGGAATGCCCCATTTAAGTTGGATGTAAGGATGACCCTTTAAAATTTGGCAATGAAGGAATGACCCTTAATTGGTAAATGAAGGAATACCCTTTAATTGCTAATGAAGAGTGACCTGTAAATTGGTTAATGAAGGAGTGACCCTTAATTGGTAAATGAAGGAATGACCCCTATAAATAAAATGAATTACGCCTATCAATAAAAGGAAGGACCCTTTGATGGTAATGGAAGGAATGACCTTTAATTGGTATGAAGGAATGACCCTTTAATTGGTAATATTGTTTAAAAAAAATGACCCTTTAATTGGTAATAAAGGAAGTGACCCTTTATTTACTATATGAAGGATGACCCTTTATTGGTAAATAAGAGGACCCTTTAATTGGTTAAATGAAGGGAATTCCCCTTTAATTGGGAATGAGGAATTGCCCCTTTAATTGGTAAATGAAGGAATGACCCTTTTAATTGGTAAATACGGAATGACCTTTATTGGTAAATGAAGGAATGACCCTTTAAATTGGTAAATGAAAGGAATGACCCTTAATTGTGAAATGAAAGGAATGGCCACCTTTAAGTTGGTAAATAATGAAATGACCCTTAAATTGGTAAATGAAGGAATGGACTCCATAAATAAATGAATGACCCGTTAATTTAAATGAAGATGACCCTTTGAATTGGTAAAAAGAAGGAATGACCCTTAATTGGTAAAGAAGGAATGACCCTTTAAATTGGTAAATAAAGAGGAGTGACACCCTTTATCTTAAAAATGCAGGAGTTACCCCTTTCATTGGTAATAAGAGTGAACCCCTTTAATTGGTAAATGAAGAATGGCCCCCTTTAATTGGTAAATGAAGGAATGACCTTTAATTGGTAAATGAGGAAATTACCTTTATTGGTAAATGAAGAATACGCCTTTAAATTGGTAAATGAAGGAATGACCCTTAAAATTGTCAAATAAGGAATGGCCCTTTAATTGGTAAATAAAGGAGTGACCCGTTAAATTGTAAATGAAGGAAGGACCCTATAAATAGTAAATGACTGACCCTTAATTGAAATGAAGTAATGACCCTTTAATTGGTGGTAAATGAAGGAATGACCCTGTAAATAAATGAATTGGTAAATGAAGGAATACCCTTTTAAGTGGTAAATAAGGAATGACCCTTTAATTGTAAATGAAGGAATGACCCTTTAATGACCCTTTAACCCTAAAACGACCGGGTCGTTTTGCCGCCGGACGGCGCCCCAAATGCAACGAAGGTCAATCTATTTTTATTTTTAATTAACGCCCCATGCAACGAGACCCAAATTTTGCGTTTCATTTCAATTGGATCTCGCCGTTTTTCCCGGCACGGAATAAGTAGTACTAAGTCAATAACGGCCCAGATGTGCATAATCAAAACCTGTCCTTGATTGCCCTCTAGTTTTTCTCCCGCTGTCCAAAACACAGCGCGTCATTCCCGGTAGACTCCCATATCAACAGTAACATCGCGTCCATTTTTCTCCCGGAGACTTCCCAATTCACACTGTACACATCTCCGCCATTTTCCGCGAAAGGAGTATCCTGTCGCAATCGGGTCTTCCGATTATGCGGTTGCAGGAACATCGCGTGCGACATGCAATGAGAAACAGGATAATAAAAGAATAAATAATCACTTATGCGTACTACACACTGATCTGCATGAAATTTGTAGCTTATAGTTTTTAGCGGCGCTATTCACGCTACCGTCATGCTTCGTCATGCTCCGGTTTACGAGTCATGAATGCGTTTATTGCATAATTAAAAAATACTTACGAAACTGGGTGGCGCCTATCCATCACCATCGAAATCGAATTGTCTATGGGCATTTTGTAGCGACATGCTCCGACTCACTTTCGCTCTGGATCGTCTCCCCTGCTCTCGTACACAACCCCGCAGTATTGTGTCCTTCGGCGGTCAAAACCATCCTAAATGCCTTGAAAAGCATTCGCATATTTCCCGGAATACGTTCCCCTGGTGTGGCACACGATGAACATCGCGTCCATTTCCTTGGAAGGACTGCCCAGATGCAACGAGGAACATCGCTATTTTCCGTAAAGTACTTCCATAATGTCAACGAGGAACATCGCATCATTTTCCGGTAAGACGGGCCAAAATAAATTCATGATGTCCAATGAGAGTCCATTTGTGCGAACAAAAATATAGGTTTGTTTGACGGCCATATGCAACGGAAAACCTTTTCCCCGACCGGTACCCATTTCGTGTCTCATTGTGGGTGTCTGTCCCGAATCTTTGCCGTGCGCCTCAGTCCTCTCCAACTCGTCCCTTGGCGATGCACCCGCGTCTGCTATGTGCCTATCAACTAGGCGTCTCGGACATTTACTTTGTGGGGCTCCCTCCTTGTTTTTCAGACCCTTCGTTTCGGTTATTAGTAAATGAAGGGAATGACCCTTTAATTGTAAAGTGGAAGGAATACCCTTTAATTGGTAAACGAAGGAATGACCCTTAGTGGTAAAACGAAGGAATGACCTTTAAATGGGTAACTGAAAGAATGACCTAATTTAAATGGTAGTTAAAAGGAATGGTCCCGTCTGTATCCCTTAAAGGGATTAGCAGCGATTTGCGAGAGAATCGAAACTGTGGAAATGCTTTGTTTAACTATAACTCAGGGATAAATCAGGGGATAAGTGTGTACATTCCATATAACTGCTTTGATTAAAAACAAACCACCAATAGTGAAAAAATGAAGTAATTTGGAGGAAATTTGTCATACCTCTCCCGCAAATCGACATACAGGGATGACATCTCAAATCTACAATAACAGGTGATTGGTGGTTTGTAACACTAGCACGCATAATCCAAAATCAATATGTTTTGGGTGAAGGGCAAACTGTTTGATCATGTTGGTCATAATATCACTCCTAAAGGTCGGGATTTCACCGAGAAAGGCTTTTGTAATCGCAAGTCGGAATTTTGATACGACGTATAGAAATTACAGAATATATAAAAGTAGCGGCCTTGTTTTTAATACCCGGATTTCAAGCCCATCCTGCAGTATGTTTGCCATATCCATTCCAGACCAATACAAAACAATGAATTGTGGGATTTTTTATGTTTTCGGATAGGCAAATCGCTGCTTATCTTTTAATACACATACCTACCCCACGTATATGGGACTATTTTCCTTGTAGAAAAATCCCCCTCCCCCTGCAGCCATTAAGAAAAAATTCCAATTCATGAATTGGTTTCCACCACACGGGGGTAACAAGTCAATAGTCACCAGGCCATCAAGGGTTGTGTAGACATGTAAGGGAATCAATTGAGGCCTAGAGTCCCTGCAATGGCGGGGCTGAGATATGACATGCCCAGAGCATCTTAGTCACTGTTTGCAGTTAATGAATCAATTAATGCCTTGGCCTATGCACTGAGAGTCACCACATGGGCGGGGCTACTAAGTCACAGTTTTGCAGTTAATGCTGAAATATGCATCACAATGTAAAGTGTTGGGACCGGCGTGATTATACTGAGTTAGGTATACCAAGGCGCGGATGCCTCGGATGGGGCTGCCGCCCTCCCGGTCATTTCCCCTGCAAATTCTTGCCAATCAGCCATTTTGACTATTTTTGGACCGTACAAGTCTTTTAGCAGCCCCCCGGTAATTTCACGTGTTGCAAATTACTGGATCCGCCCCTGTATACTGGATTTTTTTCACACTACTTTCATACTACATACAGCAATGCGCCCTCAACAATCATAATAGCGATCTTCCCCTTCTCAATGTCGATGTCCTGTGCATTCAAGCAGACCAACAACAGAATTGCTTAATCGTATTGATCGGGGCCAATCTAATTGATGTTTAAAGACTAACCTGGTACTTTGTGCAGTCAAGCATATCACCAATAGGATTTAATTGCCGACAACCTAGTGAATAAGTATTCTGTCAAGGGATTGTATGCTACTTATGAACTTGCTACTATGGAAATTGGTAGGGAACTTTCAAGCCAACACTCAGCTCAAAGCCCCTCAGCTTGATTCTTAAACCTTTGAATGGGCAAATAGCCGGCGATTCAAATGACTGCGACTTCGGGATTTAGAGTATTGGGACAGAATCAGCTTGTTGGCCGACTTTTGAGATGCTTATTTCAAAAAAGCCGCGAGTCTAAATGGGACTCTCATTCAGTTTTCTCGGCTGGGGGGGGAGTTCTTTGTTTTTTTGTTTTTTTTGTGGGTCCGCCTGCACAACGTCCCGCAGTCACTGACCCGCACCTGGGTCCCTGATCCCCCTCACTTACAGCATTCTCCTACGTGGTCTTCCCCCTTTTCGTCCCGTACTTCTGCACCTTTCCCCCTTTTGACTCGTCTGATAAATCCCTGATAAACTGGCCTTTAAACTAACGGTTCAAGATATGTTTGGTACATTTTACTGCAACCCACGTTGCCTGCTCCCAGTTGAACTCAGCAGCCTTGACGGAATAAAGGCTTACCTTGGTGTAAGATATTCATGAGTTGAGACTCATAGTAAAGACTCTTTCAATTCACTTTCACGGAATAAAGCGTACAATCCTGTTAATCCTTCGATCCTCTTATAAAGATTTCATGCTAGGGCTAATTTTCATGAGGTTCCTTACATGAGGATGAACTGAATTAAATGCAGGGGGATACTGTACGTTTATGCCGCAAGGCTGTTGATCAACTGGGAGCAGAAAAAGTGGGGGTCAAAATGTACCAACCCTCATAGGGTATAAAAATCCTCAGCATGTTTTTAGGTTAATCGGGGGGGGGGGAGGCTGTGTATTTACACGAATGACCCTTTAATTAATCCTGTGGTTGCATTGCAGGAAATACTACATACTACAGGAAGTTGAAGAGGTTAGAAGATGCATGTCGATTTATAAGACCGTAAACCACCAGCTTATCCAACGGCTAAAACCTGTAATACAATAATTAGAAGTAATTATGAAATATTTTTTGGCATTCTATTCAACTTCTTGGGTGGCCCCCCCCCCCCCCCCGGGGTTGGGTTTAGCGCAGCATCCCTTGGCCAGGTCTTCCTTTCTGCGCTTTTCGCACCACTGTGGTTCCCAGGTTCGAACCTCGGCTCAACCTTTGATTGCATGTTTGGTTTGGTTTCCAGTCCATTACTCGGCCTCGCAGGTTTTTTTCCCGGGTACGTCAGGTGTCCTCTGCTTCTAAAGCTGTCTTCTCTAAAGTGCATATGGTGGTTCCATAAGGTGACACCTTTTCTGACATACTTTTTCTGACACCCTCTTACTTCAGAACCTAACCGGGGTCAAACCACAACGGTTTGTGTTTATTCCGTTAAGGTTTCCAAATTCCTAGGGTGTCAGAAAAGGGTGTCACCTTATGGAAACACCCAATGCATATGATGTAAAAGCATATGATGTAAAGTGAAATTAATTTAGAAATATGGTCGTCATGATGTGCATGCATTGGCTCCATGGTTGACTGATTCTCCAAATTACTGTTTGATCCATGTTAAGCCGATTGGCAATGAATAGGCAGATAGATGATCAGGTTCCTGTTTGATGTGAATATTGAATTCTCTCCTGGAATTTACATATTCTCTGCACATACGTAACTTCCATCTAAATAAGGGGGAAATTCATAATTGACAGCGATTTCCCACTCCCATAACTTTCCCCCCAAAAAAAGATGATTTGAACCATTGGCCTAAATAAGGGGGGCTGGAGGGCTGGACAAATTTGCAAAATTTTCAAAAAAATAGAGGTCCTTGGGTGAAGATTTTCTCAATTTTTGCCAAATTTTCAAAAAAATAGAGGTCTTTGGGTGAGGATTTTCTAAATTTTCCCCAAAATATAGGTCTTTGGATGACAGTGGTAAGATTTTCACAAAATATGGGGTTTTTGGGTGAAATTTAAAAAAAATGGGCTCTTTGTGTGACAACGATGCTGAAAAGGGGGGTCTTAAAAGCCTTACATACGTGTGGTTTCCAAGATGGGAGTGCCCCCCCCCCACCCGGAATAAACTCTGTGCCAAGTCACACCTGCAGATTTTATTTGGAGAGAATTTAGTATTGTGCCACACCCTATGAATTTGGCAGCCTCAACGGAATAAACTGCATGTTGAAGGATGTGGTGGCAGAATACTGAATTCATTCCTTTTATTTTATCAATTTGGCATTTTTGTCTGTTTGGGCAAATTACTATACAGTGAATTTGTTTAGAAATACAAACAATGGATCTACTTTTAATCCACTTTTAATATTACATTTTTTTACAAATTACATTCAGAGACCTACCTTGATGTATGATGGTTTACATGACCGTGCCCTAAAACACTACTTTCGTAGCCCAGAAGTGAAGAAACACCTGGCCAATATGAATCCCACACAGAGTCAGAATGAGAGGGAGAGCAAAGTCAGGTAAGAGTGAACATGCAGTGGTATTTTTTCGTTTGAATTACACTCATATTATTGGACAGTTGATATGCACATCTTGTGAAGCACATTAAAGGTGCAACAAGAGATTTCAAGTCATCCATATTTTCTGTGATATGTAGTGATTTCATATAGATTAGACGCTCAATGGATTCCCTACCTTTTATTTGGTTACAGAAATAAAATAAAAGGTGATTTGTATATGCTTATATTTCAATAGAAAACATAGGCTGTATTTCGTATTTGCTCCTATACAAAATTAGAAACCAATTTTGGTACCAAAGAAACAGTTCTCAGCTTAATCCTTACAGATGGGATATTTTTGATATAAAGCTTTACACCAGTGCCAAAATCAGAATTTTTACATTTTTTCAGGACACCTGTTATTTGAAATCTCTTGTTGCACCTTTAATTGTGCAAGTCGTATACTTGTCCAATTTAGGGGAGTTTCCGTAACCTGACCCATCTGACACTTTTTTCTGAGACACACTTATGAATTCAGAAATCATAACGGAATAAACCTGTGCTTTATTCCGTAAAGGGTTTCTGAATTCATAAGTGTGTCAGAAAAAAGTGTCAGATGGATCAGGTTATGGAAACTCCCCAATTTAGCTTGTGATTGTGATGCAAAATGCATTCTTCCAGACTCATTCATTTCTTAATTAAAAGGACTGTTGTACCCCCTAGTTCTACAGAAGACCAAAACAATAAACCTATGCTGAAATTCCAATTGATTGTAATACCCTGTTTTAATTTTTTGAGTTCAGTTCCACATAGGCCACAATGTTAATTGAAATGTCCAGATTGAGATCAATACATTTTAATTAATATGAAAATCACTCTACATGTACATATAGGTTCATTCATAACAAACAGATTATTGCCTTATTTGTTCCCTTACAGGAAAGATGTTGATGTAACTACAGGGTCTAAGACACAGTTCACAGTAAGTAGATTTTGTTCAGAACTCAAAGAATGTGTTGTTGAGTGACACAATCTGATTCTTAATACGAAATTGGTAGTTCAAAGCTGTTACTTGATGTGTCATTGCTATATTTTGATTGATCCTAATAGGACACGGATATAAATGCTTGAATAGTACATAGTGCAAGTAGGCAGCAAGATATACATGTATTTAGTGGTAATCTTACAAAATCCAACCTGACCTTTTGCTGTAGTTAAAGGGGATAGCCCAATTTAAATATAAAGTTTTTAATATTGATAGAAGGGGATTCACCCCTAAGCCCATCTTTTAAGTTCCGCCGCCAAATTTCAATGTTTGATGTGGAGAGCCTAAACACACGATTAAGCCCCATAGAGGTTTTTAAAATTTATATGGTTGACCAAAATGAGTCGCATCTTCGAATCATAATTCCAAACAAACATCCTTAGCCCAGCATTTCCAAAAGGGGTTGGGGGAAGGGGGAAAATGAGAAAGGGTCTCAAAGCAAATTTTAATCTAATTTTTCATTTTCAGTTCGCTATAATTCCAAACCAACATCCCTTTAGCCCAGCATTCCCAAAAGGGGTTGGGGGGAGGGAAGAAAATGAGAAAGGGTCTCAAAGCTAACGTTTAATCTAAATTTTTCATTTAAAGTAGGAAAATATTTCATAAAAGCAAAGGAGCTCCTGGTCATTCTTAAAAAGATTCATTAGATATTATTACTTCTCCTATGAGAACAATCCCAAGTATATTTCAAAATATACATGACTGTGCTTGAATGAAATGTACTTCTACATGAAAGTACACTTTAAAGTACCTTCAGTATACAGTGTGAGTCAAATAAAAAACCTACATTCAGGAAAGAATTTTTCTTCAAAGGTTAAACGTTATTTTTGCTTGAATCTTGCCCTTTTTGGAACTGCTGGCTAAAGTATGTTTGGTTTGATAACTACCATTGTTCAATCATAAAGCTCAGTTATGAATCACTCTCCATATCACTGTCTCGTCATGAACTAATGAAACTGCTCAGAGATTTTTGCTTTAATTATTTTGCACAAATACAGTATACTCAGCGAACATAAATTGGCAAGCAGCACTAAAGTTGAAAGTTTTCTGTAAATAAATTAATTAAACTTAAACTTCAATATCGGCACTTTGTTTTCAGCGGAATAAAAACCTTCTATGGTTTCACTTTAGCTCCCAAGTTTTCTTTTAGGTTAAAACCACAAATCTTCTGAAACCGAAGTAAACTAGGGTTCTTACACCAGCTATTTTGGATTTTTAAGGAAATTGATTTTTTTTGAACTCGGCATTTTCTTTTGTTATCCCGGGATATTATTTTTAGAACCAAATTAATTCTAAAATCCCACATTGTTTAACAATACTTTGGGTGTTACAGTTTTTACTCATATCATGCTGAGACCATGCTACTTTAGCGATGCATCTTTGTTTGTGTCAAACTCCGGTGGCCAAACAGGATTTTTAATTCTCTCAGTAAATAGGCATAACTTCTTCCCAAAAGCCCAAATTCACCAATAAACGGTTTTCCTGAAAGCCTTTTTTATCCCTCTTTATAACCAAATCAAACATTGAGCAAAAATTATTCTTAACTATTTAAATTATTTTATTTCTACTGTAGGTTGTTTTTTGACTCACCCTGTTACTTGTTTTTTTTAACGAGGGTAGGTTGTTAACTAAAATGACTTTGCTGGTGTCCTTTAATGTTATTTGTCAACAAGCTCTAAAGAGTCAACACTGACAATCATATTTGGCAATGCATTAAAAAGCATCGTCATTGGTGTCTACTTTCAGAGCCCTTATTCGCAGTGGTCCGACCAAATTCTCCTCCAAGAAAGGAGGAGCAACTGTCCGAGGTGGTCCCATCCTGATGAGGTCTCTCGACATGGTCCCTACCTGTCTAAAGGAGAGACCGAGAGCACTATGTGACAATGCTGCTTACCAAAAAGCTTCCTGGTTTTGCCTGTAAGTAAACAATTTGGATTTTTCTGTGTAATTATATCTTGGCCCAGTTTCATTCGTGATTATGATTAGAGCCCCATAACCATCGATTACCATACCACCCATGGCCAATTTTGTGGCAATAATTGTGGTAATTGGCTTTTCAACACAGATCAAGCCATCAGTCACGGTGGTAATTCTGTGGTACTGAGTTTGTTTTTTTGTTTGATTGTGGCACATCATTGGGTAGCAAGGGTTAACCGGAAGGAAAAAAGGGAAGGGGGGGGGGAAAAAAAAGAGAGGGAGGGAAAGAGGGGGGGGGGAGGGGGGAGAAGAGGAGACGGGGGGGGGAGAGGAAGAAGCAAACGAGGGGATAGGGGGGGTCGAGAGAAAGAGGTGGAAAACGCATGTAGGCCTGGTGACTTACCACAATACTTGCTAGTATGCCTAACAGCCATGTAACGATGTTTTGCGGAACGCAATCTACTATCCAACGGAATCAGCTACTTAGCGTATATCAGTGCCTAGGTGGTATGTATTGCTTTCCAAAACCTAGTGAATGGTGTTAGGGCTATAAGAAGGATGTGGTAGTCCACGTCCTCATGAGGTTTTAAAATGAGCTTACTGCGTTCTATAGCTCACCCTATCCTATGTGATCTGGCATGATGAACCGAAGGCGAACTCCGGATTTACGCGATGTGTAAAATTGTCCCCGCCGAATGTTGTGTTTATTAACCTGTGATTGAATGCAACTGCAATGTATAGTCTACAAACTTATAAGCCCAGCCCGCCCCCCCTCCCCGATACCCCTCCCCGACACTCCACCCTTCCCCTACGGCTAGACACCCACCCCCCTCCCCCCTCTTGCGAGACCTCCCACCCTCCCCCTTAATTAGCTTCATAGTGGTCTTTGACAGAGCGAAGGAATGTTGTATCTGATGTACCGTTTTATCGATACAGCAATTAATGCATATTATTATCTCATTTTGCTCTCGAGCCACATATATCATAACCCTTTTCAAATGGCAAAGAAGATGCGCCACCCATGATAACTTTTCTTTCAGTGAAGGAATTTTGCGTATCCAACTGTAACCGTTTCAAAAATACAGCGATTACGCTGATTTTTGCATATTAAATTATGCCATTTGCTATGTATTGTGCCCAAAAATGCACCCAAATCTAATCAGGTTTGAGAACTCTTCAACCCTTCCTTCCACTAGTTCATCACTATACCCTTACAGAGTCCAGATAAAAAAGTTATGTTAGGGCCAAAAATCTTAATCAGGTCGAGAACTCAATAACCGGCTTCTTTCCCCACAATTACCTCCTTGTGCCTTTCACGAACACCAGATAAATCGTATACAACGTGGGTTAACATTTATATCACAGACGGCGGACCGCTGCGCATTTCAAGTCCCGTTTCCGAACTCTTTCAGCGAGCGGACAACAAGCGAAATTCGGCCATTGGGAACTTGTTTGTTTGGGCCATCTGGGGCATTAAGTAGGCATGTCCTTTGTGCAGTGTACAAATGAGTGCAAAAGTCAGGGGTTTTATGTGTTAAAAATAGGATTTTTTTATGGGTCACATAACCTTATTGAGGTAAATTTCACAAACTGGTGTCTTCTGGGATGAACTTGATGTCACCCTCTGATATTTCTTAGTTATCTCCCCTGTTGTTCACGCATACTGAAAAATATCTGGTTTGGTTTCCATATCACATGAGGCGATAGCCGAATGTTATATTCTCGGAAAAACAAACCGATAGATATTTTCCGTATTGCGTGAGAACTAACGGGGGGTAACAAATTTATCATTTAGTAGACATTTGAAGTGGTAGCCTGAATAGATTAAATTTTATTTAAAAATGTGATTAAGATCATTGAAGTCCTGTCTCGTGTGATTTCATAGCGTAGTGATACTCTTAGTTATCCCCTTTTTGTTCACGCACTACTTAAAAAATATCTATGTTTTGTTTCCAATATCACATGATGCGATAGCCAATGTGATATTGGAAACAATTAAACCATAGGTATTTTTTTCCGTATTGCGTGAGAAAAACAGGGGTAACAATTTATCATTAGTGCCCTTTGCGTGGTAAACCTGCATAGAATAACATTTTTATTTAAATCTGGATAGCACAGCCACATCTCATGGCGTAACCAACCTTTGCAAATGGGGGGCTGAAGGGTTGCCGAGGCTTTTATTGACGGGGCAAATTTGGGTCCTTCCCCCCCCCCTCATAACCTTAGCAAAAATTCAGTTCATTTGGGGGGGCTGGCGGGTGGGGCAAAGGGTTCTGTTTGGGGGAGCTTGCGCCCCCCCCCCCCGCTGTTAACGCCACTGGCTACATTACAGTCTAAGTACAGAATTCAGAAAGCTCAGACTGTGACTAGGCCACCCTAGTCTAGGCCAGTGTTTGTACGGCGTCGGAGGCCTACAAATACAATAGACAAATCAACAAATTTTGGACTAACTGCACAGTAACAAACTAGTCATCATTGTCCTAATATATACAATATCTACACTTAACTGATTGTCCTTACTCCAAGTGCACTGAATATATGCATTTTCGCTCTGCGAAGTGCAATGCCCCAAAATACCATTTAGCACCCCTAAAAGATATAATGGTCCGACCAGTGACCCCAGGGTCACACCCTGGGACCATCACTCTCATTCAATTCCTGTTTGGGCCGCATACAAAACGGAAACGCGTGTTGTACATCGGGCCCAGCTCTGTGATTAGCAGCCAAACTATCTGAGATATTTGATACTGGATAGTTGTAGTATCAATACGGGAATACTCTGCACTATACCAATACTATATGGATATATTACTGGATTAATAAGGATTTATAACGCTCTTATTTGGACGGAAAAATTAAACGGCGACTTTTACTCCCGTCGGAGAGCTTTTTATTGTGTATCCTTTTTACCGCCGTTGCGGTTATGTGATCGGTGTAGCGGTTAAAAATAGGTAGACAAGGCAGCCAGTGCAGCACGTGTTGCGTGCTTTGGATGACTTGCTTCTTGTGAGCATGTTGTTTCTGTTCTGTAGTTATCATACATCAATGAAACAGTTCTAGTAGGGGTGAGTTTTGTTTATATTTTATTTCTTATGCTTGTTGTATTTTAATAAAATATGTGAAAACTGACTTTGGGAAAATTCTTTACCGTGTGTGGGCACTTGGTTACCGCGACGGTACTTTGTATCCGCGTTGGCGCGGCCGGGTTTTACCGCGGCACGCCTTTTGTTTTTCTTTGTTTTTTGGTTTTGTTACGAAAGCGCGCCCCTCTGGCTCGCTTCACCCCACGCCACCCCGCGACCCTCTTTCTCCGTGCGTTAATTACGGGTTCTTGTCCCTGTTGCTCGTTTGGTGACTCGTTCCTTGCGGTGGCCCTTCAGTTTTCAATGGTTCGCCATTGAAACATGTCCCTGTCTTGTCTGACGTCTAGAGTTTTGGTTGACGTTGATTACTCACTTTTTCTCGAGCCGTTGTTGATCCTTATTCGGTATCTCATCCGTTCGGGTAGCACATCTCCGGTGGCTCTCTTTCCATCTATTTCATCGGGAGATATTGTGTCGAAGGCGCTGTGCTGTCCACGGGCCTCTTCTTGGTGGCATCCTTTTGCCCCGTAGCCGGTGTTCGGCTAAGTGGCTTATTGTTTGCCTCCTCGATAACGTTTGGCGTTTGGGGCCAGAAGTCCGCATGTAAGGTTATTCTGTCCTTCACGACTTTGTCACCTGCTCGCTGCTGACAGTACGCCATTGGTCAGGCTTCTGCTCGGGCTTCCCTGAGCAGTTTGTGAGCTCTTGGCTCGGGTCACCTTTCGGGGCTCGACTTGTGTTTCTGCAGAGCTAACCCGGGGTTCCCCCTCTGGTAGACTTCTCGGGTGGTTTACCCACTCTGTCATACCTTTGGGCCAGAATGACGCTGGCCCAATCTGGGGGAGTGCTAGTTATTATTAATCTAGCCTTGACTGCTCTTCGGTTTGCCCGGTGGTTCTGGGCCACGGCTCCCGATTTTGCGGAGGTCTGCCTCGTTTTTCCTCGGTGGCTCTGTCTTACATCCGGTCGAGGGCCTGAATGTCCCTCCTCTCCTGGCTGTGACAACCTGAGGTGGGACTTTTCGCTTTATTTTGAGGCTGTGTTAGCTGTCCCGAGAGTCGTGGTTCGGGCTCTTCGGTCGGCTTAGCTCAGCCTCCCACAGTTGTTTGTTTCGTCCTTCGGTGACGTTGGCTCGTTCCATCGACTCCTGTAAGGCGTCTTTCATGACCCGAAAGCTAGCTCCCTCTGGGGGATCTGGGTTTAGCGGTGAGTCTCTTGGCGAAAGCCCCAATATCCTTTGGGTGCTGCGTCGCTCTAGTCCTCGACTTTATCACTCTTGCGGGTCCTTTCCCGCCTGAATTAGCTCGGAGATTTCCTTCTCCTGGTAGCTTCTTCTTCCGGTCAGGGTTGGACTTATATCTCAGCCCTTGCACGGGGGGCTGGGGGCCTTTGGCCTTCATCGGTCTATCAACCTTTATCTCCCCGGGGTCTCTCCCCGTTGGGTTTATCTGTGGTGTTCTGCTCGGTCCCCCTCTCTGGGGGGCCCGAAACTCCTTGGTTTTTTGGGTTTAGGCTCTTTGCCCCGAGTCTTTACGCGGGTCCGCCTTGCGCTTGCTATGGTTCCCTCCCGGACCCTCAGTTGTTTGCAAGGTGTGGCCTGTTATCCGCCTTTGCGCGGGGGTGCTTCTGGCCCTTTTTTTAGGGCCTTTCGCGATTCCAGTAGACTCAGAGTTCTTCCTTGCGCCTATTCCTTAGGCTTGGTTTTCTCTGCGGGGATTCTCGGCTCTGGCTCTTCCCAAAAAAACTTTGGTAGTGGGTCATTTTAAACACAGTATAAAGTCTAAGGTCCTGTTACTCACCCTGGTTTACTCCACTGGTTAGGTGAGTTTTCGGATTCTTGACTTTTGGAATCTAGCTTCCCTGTGTTTCGTGCTCTGGCGTTTTATCAGCCTTTGATGGCATCCTATCGCCTTCTCTGAGATTCATGCTTCCAACCTACGAATGAGTGTGCTAGTTCTGAGCTTATTGAAATTATTCATTCAACGGTGGTTTAATGCATATATTTCAGTCAACATGGTGAAAGGAAATCAGTTCAGTATAATGATTTATCTCAAAAACACATTAGTTTTATAAATCATCTAACTGAAGCCTGATTTCCGTTCCAATGTTGAACTTCCCGCTTCCAGGCCGGCCCACAGCATGATATGGGAGGTGTGCGTCCGTGTGGGCCTATGGCCCCCAAAAACGGAATTGGGGGGGAAGAGTGATGGTCGACAGGGGTGTGACCTGGGGTCAAGGTCGAGTCCATTCTCTCTTTAGGGGAAAGGGATGGCTCTAAAATGGTATTTTGGGGCATTTCACTTCTCAGAAGGAAAAAAAATCATATATTTCAGTCAACATTGGAAAGGAAATCAGGCTTCAGTTAGATGATTTATAAAACATAATGTGTTTTTGCATAATTTTCCCCAATTCCAAACAAGGCAGTCCTAGAGCAGATGCCATGGCCACAGTGATTCAGTAGTCGTCTTGCCTATGCACAGAGTCAGTGAGAGTTGAATTCTGCAGGGTAGCATGGCACTGTAGCTAGGGAAATTTTTTTTTTTTTTTTTTTTGTCGACAGGGTGTGACCTGGGGTCACTGGTCGAGTCCATTTTCTTTTTTAGGGGTGCTTAAATGGTATTTTGGGGCATTTCACCTCTCAGAAGGAAAATGCATATGTTTCAGTCAACATTGGAAAGGAAATCAGGCTTCAGTTAGATGATTTATAAAACAATGTGTTTTTGAATAATTCCCAACAAGGCAGTCCTAGACCAAGATGTCATGGCCACAGTGATTCAGTAGTAGTCTTGCCTATGCACAGAGTCAGTGAGAGTTGAATTCTGCAGGGTAGCATGGCACTGTAGCTAGGGAAAAAGCCCTAACAACAATCAATGGGAATTGACTGTGGCTGTCTGCCGATTCCCGTAATCACAACGGCCCCATAATGCACTGGGCACACAGCAACCAGCTATGCTATGCATAATGCTATGCTCTGCATAATGAGCTATGCTATAGCAGCAGATAGCAAATTATGCAAATAAGTTTGACGCAATCGTCCAATGGCGGTGCCCTGAGGTGTCACCAATTTGCTGAGTCACTGTCAGAGGCCTGATTGTGCTCTTCAGAGGGAGCTGGACCAAAACAGTCTCTTCCACAGATGTGCAAGATCATTACATATATAGATTTTAATAGCTTTTAATGCATGTAAAGTAGGGACTTTATATTTGGTGTAAGCATTACGTAATACGGGCTCATATCCAGTGAGTAACGAAAAATTACTCTGGTAATACAGGAAAATATTAATTGGGACATTAACCAATCCGCATTCACCATTAATATCTACTAAATGATAATAGACCAACTTAGGTACTATGTAATTAACATTACGCAACAAAATACGTTATTTACGTTTTAGACCATCAAATGAGGACATTTTCCAGAGCATCTTCGATCAGCTATTGAGGTTACAGCAATTAATTCTCATGTACAAGAGAATTACGCATATTAGTGTGACCTCCTGACTGACTGGGTTATCGTATATAATTAAACAAAAATGGTGCTATTTATCACTTTTTTGTTTTGCTTTGTTTAGGAAACTGTACCACTTGAGAATAGGAAGTCTTCTAAAACATCAAAGGTGAGAACTACTTATCTTTTCATAGAAGATCATAGTGTGCAGTGGTGTTTCAAACCCACCCTTTATATTTTAAACCCACCCTTTATATGAAAACACCCTTTATACCGAGAAGTCATAACCCACCCTAAGCCTTTTTGCTTTTGCGAGGGAAACGGCGAACCGGGATCAGTATCGTTCCTACATCTAATTACGAATTATCATAAAAATGTAAAGTCCATTGCTACGTAGATATTGCAAGGGCACAGTAGGCCTAGATACTCAACATATAAAACTACTATATGATCTCCATGTAGTTTTTTCTTGGCTTATGGGATCTTTTCAGATTGTTTTGGGTGTCCAGAATGCCTAGACTCAGTCCCTATCATTCATTCATGACATGATCATGCCCATATTTTTTTTTTTTTTTTTTTTCTATGTAATTAACATTACGCAACAAAATACGTTATTTACGTTTTAGACCATCAAATGAGGACATTTTCCAGAGCATCTTCGATCAGCTATTGAGGTTACAGCAATTAATTCTCATGTACAAGAGAATTACGCATATTAGTGTGACCTCCTGACTGACTGGGTTATCGTATATAATTAAACAAAAATGGTGCTATTTATCACTTTTTTGTTTTGCTTTGTTTAGGAAACTGTACCACTTGAGAATAGGAAGTCTTCTAAAACATCAAAGGTGAGAACTACTTATCTTTTCATAGAAGATTTGTGTTGCTTTTGAGGAGTAGTAGTAAAATAAAACCAACGTTTAAAGCCCGGTTTGTCCCTCCTAACGGGGGTGGCCGGATTCACCTTACATTACTAGCAATACTTCTGTGTGAGGATTTATTGGCGCAAAAGATAATTGACCAGATGCCCTACTTGACGTCAATGAGTTAAATGCTTTTTCCAGCACTATTTCCAGTTCGACGTTCACTCACAAGTCATGTTCATTTTCAGTCCTTGCAGGTCTATAGATTACCTGACAACTACGACAGAGAATTGCCTCAAATCAGTCGAAGCGACGGTCAGTTAATCCCTCGCAGGCCAGAAAGACCCAAATCTAACTATGGCACAAGGTCATCATCAACTAGACCTAGATCGGCACTGGTGGGCAGGCCCAAATCAGCTAGCGGTAGGCTGAAGACAAAAGAGCCGAGTTCTACACGTTATGGGTACGACATGTATGGGCAGAGAGTCAAGATACGTAGAGAGGTAAAATTTGTTACTTAAAGAAATAAAAGAGCAAAATCATGTTTTCTGTGAGACCTTCAGCCTTGTCCCTATTAATCGTCTATTAAAATTTTAAAACTTTTTGTTCATACAACCTTCAGTTCAAATGATAACTCACATTTAGTTGAATTTGTTTACTTAAAAATACAAACTTTTTGTTTTCTTTGGAACAAAAACTAAGCTTACAATATGCATATTATCCTATATGGTAAAGCACAATTAACACTTCATATATTAAAGGGGCATTTTGTGATCCACAACCTTGCCCCCCCCCCCCACCGGACAGATATTATGTACAGTGAGGCACCGTAGTACAAATATTTGTTAAAATGTACCATCAGAATCAACTGAAATTTTTGAAATAACCTTTTCTTGGGAATATCTAGTGAACCATAAGCAAAAGATGAGGTGCTAGGTTCACAAAATGCACCTTTTACATTTCTAGTGAAAATTTGGAACTTATTGTTATAATTTTTCATAAAAATGGAAGAGATTAACATATAAATATCCATAGTGAGCCAATATTCATAATCTTAAAAAAAGTAGTGAAATTACCATCTTTCTGATATAATTTTTTTTTAAAGGAACCAAGACATTACGAGGCTTCAGAATCAGAGTCAGATGACTATGCCGATGAATCTGTTGATAATGGCATGACTAACATACTGGTACCTGTGTCTGGAGGTAGAGGTCAGCAAACACCAGAATGGCTTAAGTAAGTTTGACGCACAAAAAAAGTAGCAAACCAAGTAAATGATTAAACCCTACTTAAAGGTCCCAGGAAATGAGATGATAAACCTACTCCAAATCTTTACGGGGCATTCCATTCCAATAAACAGGGCCACAAAAAAGAATACACTACCAGTGACATCATTAGTGAAACTATTGATTTTCAGTCAGTGTCATGAATAGATTCACACCAGTCACCTGGAATTTTCTATTACTCTCTGAAAAATCAATAGTTTCACTAATGATGTCATCACCAACCCAAATATTGAATGCTTTCTCGTCCCTCCTTGTTGACTCTACACAAACCACATCAATCCTATTTGCATTTCCTGGGACCTTTAAAGTTTGTGCATTACTAACCTTTCTTGGGTTTGTGGTCAGTTTATCCTTCTAACCCTGATGGATATGCGCAAGTTATTGAATATACAGGCGAGTGGGTTTTGAGATGACCACGGGTCATTTGGGAGGCCTTTTCAAAAACCACCAAGATATTAGGCTTGTTTGGGCTCATTTGAATGCATTTTTCATGCTGAATGTGATTGTGGTTGTAAAAATAATAATTTTTATATTGGGGGATTTTGGGACTCCGAGTGACTATCTGCAAGGATCATAGAATTCAGTACAGGCACAGAGTTCTCAAAAATCCATGTGGAATTTTCCAGTGTATTTTGGGGGACCCTCCGAGAGGACAGATTTTTGTTTTCTTGCCACAATTTTAACCATTGTTGCTCTATCAAGAATATACTACAGGTGTAGTATTTTCAGTGACGTACCTTAACTCATTTAAATTGCCATTGGAAATAAATGTGTTGATAGTGGGAAATAGCTAGCCAACATAAGAGGATGAGTATGTGTTTTGAATGGTGGAAAGAACCAAATGGGCTAAGTTTCTGATACAACCTGTGAAAAGGCTTTTGAGTTGGCCTTCACTTATTATACTAATCAGCTAGATGTTTTATCATCTTCAGGCATATTTAACAATCTTCATTGAAAAGTCTGAATTGATTTAAAAAATTTTAGTGCTTGTTACATGTGATATTTACATATGTCCGGAGTTATATGACAAAATGATCAAACTTTCTGGGTTTGAAGTTAAACTAGGCTTATTTCGTATTTTTCGACTGGTACCTATCATCAATCATAAATTTGATGGTTGTGCATAAAAACAAAAAGTATGTACTCCCGTTTTTTGGAGAATTTATCACACATTTTACAAGTCAAAAGATCAGAAAAGCTTTAAATAAGGCCCTTGAAACTCGATTATTAGTTTATCGTCCCCTGCCCGCATTAAGATTTTTGGGCCGCATTAGCGGGCGAAAATCTGAAAATAATTCATTATTTTGAAAAATTCTGTTCAAGCATCACCTTTTCAGTCGATATTGGAATTTTTGGTAGGAAACCTGTCTCGGAAGTCTCGGAAATGAGTCTAAAAATAGACCCAATATTGTTCGTATTTCGTCGATCCCCTGTAGGTTCATTTCACTGTAAAAATACGCATGTAGCTAAATAATGAATAATGAATTACTTCCCTCATTATGGGCTAAAAAATGTGACGAGAAACTCATAATTGAATTTCAAGGGCCTAACAGCTACTATGTCATTTCCAGCACAAAAAGGATAATTCATAATATTTCTCTGCATGTTCACATCCAGTATCCAGATGTCGAAAGTAGAAGTAGACGATGGCATCGACTCTGATGAAGAGGACCCAAACGAGATTGAATCCAATACTGAATCTGCCTCAGTCAGTCAGGAAGACCCTAATCTCTACAGTCTGGACATGTGTACTCAGACAGGCAGGGAAATATCAACACAAACAGTAGAGAAACCGGATAATACTCAGAAAACTCAAACAAGGCGTGCAGACGATGTAGAATGCATGACTGAACCGTATCAAGCCAACATGGCCATACAGACTAAACCCCCTCCCGTCACACTCAGTACGCAAACTTACGACCCACCCCCAACGGTATCCACCCAAACCCTTCCCCCACCCCCAACAATAGCCACACAGACATACCCTGAGATGTCGACGCAAACAACTCCAGTAGATAACATGGAAACACAAACTGACATACCTACTCCATCAATAGGAATCCAGTGTACTCCACCTGACCCACCCCTGGAAATTGGTATTCAGGTTGAGCCACCAAAACCACCCCCTGAAATCGGCATCCAGGTTGAGCCCCCTAAACCTCCCCCCGAAATTGGAATCCAAGTAGAACCAGCACCGGAGATTGGTATCCAGTGTGATCCTCCTCAACCAACTCCTCCGCCAACTCCTCCACAAAACTATGACTTTTTGAAACACGGGCCGAGACTGAAATCTGGCAAGAGAACAATATACGAGCTGGCAATCCACACGGGAGATTGTCTGGGAGCTGGTACCAAGGCTGATGTGCATATAACATTGTATGGGGAGAGAGGGAACACAGGGAAGATTAAGCTGAAGCAGACGGGAGACATTGAAAGAGGGAAAAAGATGAAATTCCAGAAGGGACAGGTAAATTTATGGGAAATTTTGTTTTTGTTGAAAGGCTCAAATGTCTCAACTTCAAATGTAATTTGAAAAAAATAAAATGTTTATTGCCACCATCTTATCCAAGGTGGCAGTTGTGGTGGTTTGGAAGATGTTTGTGGTACTATGAAAGCCTTATGTTTGCAATAAGTGCATTTTTTAAAAACAATTTAAGACTAGGTTTGCAGAGCCAGCTCCATGTGAACATGAACAACTAGAAGTAAAATTCTGCTACAAAATTTTGGTCATCTTTGGACCAGGACTAGCTCCAAGACATTTGTATCAAACTCTTTCTGTATGTGTTTGAAACTGATACCAGTATCTGTATATCTTAGTATAAACTGTGATGCATCATTCCTCTCCAACTACAGAATTTGAGTGTTTACTTTCGGATTTATTTTACAGATTGATGTATTCAAAGTTGAGTCTTACAATGTTGGCAGACTGGAATGTATATCCGTTGGTCATAATAGAAATGATATTGGTGAGTACACTGAATGCCTGTGTCAAGTGATCAGTAACTCTTCTTGACCTGCATTAATATTGTTTACTCTCTGAAAGAAAATGGCAAGATTGATCATGGTATGGGAATTTTGCCAAAAATAAAATTTTGGTATTCTGGAAATTCAATATTAAAATGTGTGACTTAAGGGTGGGTGACCCTGGTTAACAACCTCTTTCCCCCCAATTGACCCCATCAAAATTGAGTTCATATTTTCCTCATCTAAATTTAAAGCCCAGGAAATGTTTACTTTTGATGTTGTAATGCTGTATGTAATCATGTATTGTATATATATTTAATCTTTCCTTTTAGATGGCTAGCACATGTTAGTGTTGAAAAAAAAAAATCTGTATTCGAACCGGTGACCTTCGTATTGCTAGCACAACGGTCTTGCCAACTGAGCTATCAAGCCAGGGTTGGTAGAGGAGCGATACATATTAGGTATTAGGTCCAACAGGTGTCCTTCACTTTCCTAGCGGATAGCATCAGAGCGGTGTATTTACTTATACGATTACGTAAAATTCATATTGGTCGACCAAAATGGGGCACATTTTCACTCATAACATCCAAACCAAACATCTTTTAACCCTAAGATTTCACAGGATAAATGAGAAAAATGGTAGCATTCTTCAGATACCAAAACATGTGACAAAATCTGGGGTTCTGGGGATGAGGCTATTAGTGATTGGACCATGGCCCTTTAATCATATCCTTGTTATTCTAGAAAACTAATAGCCATGTCTTGGTATTTCTCACAGGTTGTGGCTGGTATCTAGCCAAAGTAATGATTAGGGAAGCCGGTGATAACGTCACTTATGAATTGATGTGTGATCGCTGGATGTCCGCACAGGATGAAGATGGGAGAACTGTTCGGACGCTACCAGTTACTAATGTTATAATGGGTGAGTTGATTGAATTTTGTATCTTGTTTTCATACATGTAGGTGCCATTGCCATCTTTTTTTGTTATATCACAGAAATGTATTTATACAGAAGAGTTCAAAATCTGTTCTTGAGAGGATTAAATCTATGGATGCTTTTATGTTGTCTGTAAATGGTCCGTTAAGATGGTAGTAAGGCGACGAAAAAAGAAAACCCTGTTTTACGGGCGAGCGGACCTTTCGAGTAGGGTCGGTCGGGCGAATTTTTTTCTTCTTTTCTGGAGCTTAAAATTGGCCTAAAATAGCCCCAAAATCTGAAAAATAAAGAGAAAAAATGAAAAATTTTTACAAACAAATTTTCTAAAAAAATTTGCCAAAATTGATAAATTTGGGCTAAAAACAGGCTGATTTTACATGATTTTTGGAAAAACTAAAAAAAAAATATGCAAAACTGAAAAATCAGGGTCGGTCGGGCCCGTAAAACAGGGTTTTTTATTTTCGTCGCCTAACTTACACAGTTGGAAATGGAGTAACTAGACATTCTAATTTGAGGTGGAAGATGGGGGAGGGAGAGTTCAAATGGAAGGCTATTAAATGAAGGAAGTCAGATTAGCAAATTGGAAGGGGCGAAGATTCTGATTTGAGGCACCTTTCCCCGCCCTTATAGCTACGCTACTGATAGCTGTTGGGTGAGGCTTACACAACAACTTTTGTTTTCCATATATGACATAATTAAAATTGTGTGTCAACTTGATGGTGCTTTGACTAGTAAGGAAGAAATAGTAGAGGCAGCTTGAAAATACTACTGCTTATCATATGGTAGTCCCTAGAGCAATTAAATACTTTATTTAAATAATTGTCACCAAGTCCAAATGCCAGTCCTATTCAGGGCAGGCAAAAAAATTGCATGCAATTTGCAAAATGCAACTGCTCATAATGTCAATTAAAATTCCTTCATCAATTATGGGCATACAATGTATATCACAAAAATTATTTCAGCTAATGAAAATGAAAATTATTTCACACACTGTATAAGATTTTTTTCTACAATCCAATTTAGTAAAATTTTCAACAAGTAATGATTCAAATTATGTACTATCCATTCAACAGGGTCACTTCCTTAAAGGTCAAACAAAATGGTACATCATATTACATACCAAATTAAAGCTAATGCTCTCCTGATCGTATATACAAAATTTCAGCTGTTTCGGTCAACATTTGGAGGAGATATGAGGTCAAAACTGCAATGCGCCCAACGCATCCCTAATTAGCAGAAAAATCGTTTTCTTTTGGTCCATATGTTGGCAGCACAGAAAATGACGTCATTAGAGGGACACCAGCCGAAGGAAATCCCCGCAGAGCGATAGTCAATATGCAATGATAAAGAGCGATTGCCCTTTCTACATAGAAATTATGATAAAGTTTATAGCAAAGCAGAATAGCATTTTTGTCAAAAAACAATTCCTGTATATTTTTTTCAAATCAGTAGGGTCAATTTTGCATAAAAGTTCAAAGGTTTCAGTACAAGGCAAAAAATAACAATGATGCGCCGATTTATTTCACACTGTAAGTACACCAATATTGTTTTGTATTGCTATAACGTTTAGTTACGTTGGCAATATTGAGGATCAATCGTCTTGAGTGAACATTTGAATGAAATCGTACATTCTAACAGAAAACCATGACATAAGAACAATATTGGAAGAATATTCGTATCATTTCGACCTACTAACTGAAAGCTTTTGAAGCAAGAGCCATATTTTGGCCGAGTGCTTGGTAATTCACACGGCCCATTTAATGCAGGGTGTTATGCATCAAATCAGACCGAATCTCGTGCAAGCAAAATAATAAACACGTCAATAGACGAATCTAGAATCAGTAGAAAACACGATCTTAGTCCAAAAAAATAGGAATAAAATGTCTGCGTGTTGTGTTCAGATAACATACCGTTCGTTGACATGATCGTGATGCATGGAGTCGATTCTCACTTTCCAGCCCGGGGAGATTTTTTTTGTTTTTGTTGCACGTGTAATAACTAAGTATCCCAATCCTAAGAGCTCCTAAAATTAACATTTCGGTATTCTCTAATATTAATTTAATATAATAGTAAAATATTTAAATTTACCAATTAGTATTTCCTAAGCGTTCCTCGGTAGTTTATAGCTGCCAGGGTGCTTGGGCATCGTCAGCCTCCATATTTTGAGCTTCCTGAGGCATTGGCTCAAACATGTACGGGGCTCTACCCCGTACAATAAGATGTTGTTGCACCGGAGGGATGTTACCGCCGGCCAAGGGAAGCTCATCATCACCTCCTGCCACGTCCCCAGTAACTTCTCCTTCATCGTTCTCATCCGTTGAATCCACAGATTCACAGCTTTCGCAGGCCATTTCAACATCAGAAAAATCTGAATCTTTCTCAATAAATGTGCTGGCCATATTTAATGAAAATAGAGGGGAAAATGGAAAAAATTACCGGCGAACCTCTGTGCTCTGCATTCACAGCGCTTGCAGCGTGCAATCAGCTGTTCGGCTGTCATCCGGTGTACCTCCTATGACGTCACGCACAATGCGCCCAAATCGCCGATTTTCTCAGAGCAGCCTCACTGGCTGGTGAAAAGGGCCTGGGATTTTTCACTATTTTTTTACTCAGGAGTAGATTTGAAACGTAAAACCAATATATTTAATTCTGGAATATATTCTCTATCATCTAGTACATACTTAATCTTCCATTTGGTAGGAATAATTTCAATTTAAAATGGTGTTTAATCAAAACATTTTCCTATACAGCAGCAACAGCAATAAGTTCATCAGACAAGGTTTTTTTACAACCACTACATTTTACTTCTTTTCTCCTAAACAGAGGTAGATGACATCGGTGAAGATGATTACGTTGAACTGAGTCCAGACAGTAGCGTGTACTCCGACAATGACATTCGCCTAGCCCAAACACCAGACGGCCATTTTGTCGCCCTCATCCCTTCAGAGCGTGCCAGCATTGCTAGTGGCAGAAGCATCAGGAGTCGCAAATCACGGGAACCAGAGTCCTCCAGTTCCGAATCGGACAGTGAAGAAGAAGAAGACTCTGCCTCAGACAAATCTGACAGTGATGATGATAGTAATAGTGGAAGCGGAAGTGGGAGTGGTAGTAGTAGTAGCAGTGGATCTGAAAGTGGTAGTGGTAGTGACAGTGGTAGCAGCAGCAGTGGTAGTGACTCTGATGACCGTGAAGGTGACGGTGATAGCAAAGGGGGGAAATCTTATCATAGTGGGCGTTACAAAGACCGCTCTGGCCCTAAAGACTCCCCAGATGGCGCCTCACCACCATCTGTTTCAATAACACGCACCACATCAGGAACTGTCAGTTCAAGCCAGCCCACTACCAGTGCGTCTTCCAGTGCACCCTCACAGCAAGTTAGTGACAGGGAGTCTTTAAGGTCTAGTGGTAGTGAGACAGGAACAGAATCCAAGTCTGAAAGAACAAGTGGGGCTAGTAGTACAAATGCAAGGAAGAAAGATGAGGGCAAAGATGATGCCAAAGTAGATGCTGATTATATGGCAGGGTTCAAGGTAAGTAACCTGAAATATAAAATATTTCTTTTGAAAGAAAAAAATGTTTGTTTCTGAAATGACCTGGCATAAATAAACAACAATATTTGCAGTTGCCTACCAAACTTAACCTGACACCACTTTAATATGCTTCATCCGGCCTGAACTTAGGAGTGATGTCATAGCTTTCGCGCAGCTATTGTGCATGCGTATTGCGCACGTCGACTTTGTACGCTCGCGATTACAGCTGCCACTTACTGCGATTCGCACGTTTAAGACTGTGTGAACGCTATGACGTCACTCCTTAGTTCAGGCTGGACGAAGTATAGAAAGATTTGTTACTCAAAATCTATTTTAATGTAGGTGAAATAGATAGATGATACAAAATTCCATCAATACTTTTATGCTATTTTTCATTTCTTTCATTTTATTCTATTACCAAGTGTTGGGGTGTAATATAACAAAAGTGAATTACCAAGTAAAATGCAAACTTGTGCCAGTGTGTGTGATAAAACTGTTGAAAATGTACATACATGAGGTTCTCTTCTTCTTTGCATATCCACAAGTCATTGTTAATGGCTTGTGGTGGTGTCAGGATTTATTCAGCTGAGTAAGCTGATCCAGGCCGCATGTATCCATGATGAGGCTAAACCTGTACAAAATCACCCAATGATCAGTTTTCATATGATATGAATCTACATTGTACTAACTCTCTCATAGGCTGGACTGAAGGCCAGTCAAGAAGAACAGATAAAAGCCAAAGAACAAGTCGAAGAAGAAAGGAGAAAGAAAGAAGAGGAAGAAGAAAGAAGGAGGCAGGCAGAAGAGAGATTACATCAGGGACCATCCATGCATGAATGTTGCAAGAACGGGAACTTAGACAGGGTGAAGCTGCTCACAGAGCATAATGCTGAACTGAAGGAGTAAGTAGCTTGAAAAATGGATATTAGAAGGTAGCTAACAAGCCCAATATCAGGGAATCTGTAAATTTAGGGAGAGGAGATACTTTTAATCAGCTTGAAGCCTCTCTTTTGTGCATATTCTGTGGTGTGGCTTAATTTTTATTCCTGGAGGCAAATAACTCACACTAAGTTGTACAGTCACAGTTTCTTACATCATTATTTAATATCTTTACTGCTTGATCTCCAATGGGGTTCTGCTGCCATGCAGAGGAGTAGAGAAGTTAGTTTGGGCTGGGTGTGGCACGCTAGGATCTGATTGGTTAGTTAATGTATTGCGATATGCCATAGGCACTTTTTGAAAGTTAATGGAAACCTGTTACAAGGGTTCAATAACACAGATTTCCCAATCTCGTTCAATAGCACGCAAGCATAAATAGAGCAATGCTCTCATAACATGGCTGTTGAGTTATTTTGTTTGGGTTTCTCTCTATGGCATCTAGAGTCTTAATTGAATGCATGCAGAATCCAATACGATTTTTAAAAAGGAAAAAACAACAGCTTTGGCTACAATCCATAAAAAAACCTACCCACACATCACACCCCAGAAGTGGGTCTGTTTGGGTACCATAATTATATCTATGTGTAGTATAATTCCAATCTTCTAAATGTGCAAAACAATTTATCCATCTCTTTTCTCCTAAAACCAAAAATATACTCCATAAACTCCTCTCCACTAACCACATCACTTTTTGGCACACTTTGCATGTGGCACACACAGACACACATGCACGACAAGCACCTCATCCGATACACAACACAACCACTTACATACATACACACACACACACACACATATTCAGCACATTCTTTATTAACATCACTACTTTCTCCACCCTGTGACACAACCCAGATGAGGCGAGGCTGGACACCGCTCCATGTGGCTGCCTCCAAAGGGCAACTAGAATCTCAGATGGTTGACGCCAATAACGTCAAGCTTGAGGAGGCTGACGCCTACAGGCTACACTGCCATGCACATGGCCGCCATGAACTGACACCTGAGTGTGATGATGTTCTGGTGCTGCCCTGGAACGGCAATATCTTGTAAGACAGTGGATGAGCAGACGCCTTTACACCTGGCTGCCATGAGGTGAGGGACATTACGTATTTGCCGTTCCGGAAGATGCTTGCAACCTGGATGGCTTTAGTTGGACTGTGAACAAATGTGTTCTTTAGCTGGAGATTTTTATACACTAATCAATTTGTGTGAATTTAACAAATTTTCCCCCCGGGCCTAAAGGGCCATGGGAGTTTTTGCGCCAGCAGATTCCTTCTGTGTGTGTCTGTATGTATATGTGTGTGTGTGTTTGTTCTAATTGGGGTAGGTTGACTGTTTTTTATCTTCGCAATGTTACATCGGATATCACAAAATTCCTTCGCTACATGAAAGCCCATCATGGCATGCGTCTTTTTGGTGAATTGCAAGTGCATGATATATGCAGGTTAGGTATGAAAATGAGCTAATTAAAGGGATTCCTTTAAATTGGTCAAAATGCAACTGCCAAATATTGGGAGTGCCATAAGACATATAATGATGTAACTTGGGGAAGGAAGTGTGTTTGAGACTTCTTGACCTTATTACATTTTGGGCAGACAGATCTCAAATTAAGTGTGATAATGAGCTAATTAATAATGCAAAATTACTCCTGCCATTTTGCTCCTGCCAGGGGGATTCTGCAAGTTTTAACTTGTGCCCAGTTGTGCATATAAATTGAATTGGTCAAACACTGACGCCTTACTGAATTCACATCAAACAATAGCTTGCAAGAATTCATTTGTTTTATGGTATGTTAGGTCGTGGAGAATGTTTCTTTTGTGGGACAGGCATTGTGCAATTTTCACAGTTGAATTTCAAATTCACTGTTTGGCGGTCACCAATTGATAGTTACACGAAGATCTAAGCTGTGCCCCCATTTGTTACCTTGGTTCTTATTATATTAAATATAGTAGTTGTTAGCATAGGCCACACCAATAAAATATCAGGTGGAAATGCTATAAAGCATGGCAATGGAGCACACCCACTACAACTATCCAAACTTGATGCAACCCAGAGATGTGCCATTTCCATCATTGGAATCCCTGAGGTGAGCTTACCATCTCACCATATCCAACCCTGGGTCATCATCTCTGGGCAGTTGGAATTAATACTAATAATAATAATATTTTTTGAGTTACTATTAAGCATGAGGCAAAATAGTAACTCGCGAAAGAAAAAATGGGCTACACAAGCCAAAACACAATGATGTGGATTCTTTCCTGTGCAAAATAAAGATTATACATGCAATACACAATAATTAGAGCAAAAAACATTAGAAAATGCTGCTTACATAAGACTTGAATTGATAAAAAAGAATCAGCATTACAGATGTCAACAGAGCTTTCCAATAGTCTAGGAAAGGTAACAAATACAGAAATGGAGAAAAGAATTAGTCCTGCACGCAGTGCAGATAATATTTCTATTCACAACACTTCTTCGAAAGAAAGCCATGAAAGAGGTTGGACCCATGTGGTGAGAAGTCAGGAAGCAAAATTGCAGGCCTTGAAAACTTAAACAAAGTCATCACTTCATAAGCCAAATTCAGACAACCTATCAGATACGTAACATGTTGACCATGATAAGACCAAGACCGGTTCCCGTACATTAGCACACGAGTTATTTTCCTTTGAAATTTCTCAAGCCTTTGAATAAAGGAAATATTAAATGGAGCCCAAACAACAGCACAGTAAACCAGATGAGGAAGGACAAGAGCTTTGTATAAGTGCAATAAAGCAGAGAAGTGCATATTCTTAGTACATCTGATGATAAAACCAACAAGACGTGAGATTTTATTGCACGTGGAATCAACCTGTGAAGAAAATGCAAGATTGGAAGAAAACGTAATGCCAAGTAATTTAAAATCATCAACGGACTGTAGGGTTTCTCCACCCAAAGAGTAATCCAATTTGGCACACATCTTAGATCTAGAGAAATGCATAACAGCACATTTAGAGTCATTAAGTGGAAGCTTGTTCTTGACTGTCCAAGAATACAGTTTATCAAGATCATTTTGTGGATCTGACCGATCATTGAGATTCCGAATAGGTCTCACCAACGTATGATCGTCAGCAAATTGAAATATAGGAGAAGAAAGGCCAATGTTGATATCAGAAACAAATAAAAGGAAGAAAACAGGACCCAGCACTGACCCTTGTGGAACTCCAGAAGTGACACTTGTCCAATCAGAGAATTCACCTTTGTAAATTACCCTCTGCTGCCTTTCCATGAGAAAATTCTGTATCCAGTAAAGAAGAGATCCTCTGATACCACAAGCATGAAGTTTCTTAAGTAAGATATTGTGGTCCACTTTATCAAAAGCAGAGCTAAAATCAAGAAAAACAGTGTCAACCAGGCGACAGTCACGCCCATCAAGGGCTTCACCAATAATATGAAAGAATTTAGACAACAATTGTTCACGATTTCTGCCTTGTCTAAAGCCAAATTGATTGTCATCAAAGATATTATTTTCCTCAATATATGCCATCAATCGAGTAACAACAAGTTTCTCCAAGATTTTACACAAGATTTTTACACAAGACAGAATTGGCACTCTTTTTCACCGTATGTTTTATGGACAAGCACCAGATCTCCTCAGCCAGCTGCTACCTGAGCTGCTCTCAGTTGATCCTCTCCTTAGGCACTCAGTCAGGTCTCTTGACCTTGTTGTGAAAATCCCAAGGTCCAACTTGGTCTTCCACTGATCATTTCTGCTATTCTCTGCAGGCGGTGGCGGCCAAGCCTCATTCATTATAGCAACTCACAAAAAATGTCAAAAGAAATTACAGCAATACGGAGTGCAAACCACAAAACAAATTTGGGTGCTTTGATGTGGGTCAGTCATGGGTGTTACCATGACCTACATACGACCTCGTCCTCGTTCGTTATTCATACAACAAATTCACAAATAACCCTTCCAGTGGAGTTGATTCTTCAACGCCACTGGTTTTAGAATAAGAAAATATTCCTTGACAACATATAGAAAATGCAGAATGTTTTGTCAAAATTTCGCTTTTACGTGTCAAACCAATGGCGACGGGTGAAATTAGGATTTCTTGGCCGCCCTCCCCTGATTCTCTGTAGGCTTATGAAATGCCCTTCCTGTTCATGTAGCATCAAACCAGGACTTGCAGAGCTTCCAAAGGAAGCTTAATCGCTGTCTTGGCACCAATCCATCAGCGCTACTAATTAGATAACTGCTGTTAATGCCAAGATTAGCCTTGACATATAAAAAAACACGTCTGCAGAGACCAACTGCAAGTAATCTTGGTTGATGTGCCCACTGATGTCAAACCATATTGTCATGAAATCTCGTTCTTGAGCGGTAAAGAATATTCTGTAATTCCTCTGTAACATCAGAGTAAGCATTTACTTGGAAATTCATGAACATTAAAATTAAAAACAGGTGCTAGAATCTCAAAATGCACCTTTAACTAAATATTTTACCCTTTGCAAAGTGTGATATTAGCCTTCTAGCATTCTAGGTTTAATAACTGTAATCAGGGCAAGGGATGACAATTATTCAGACCTGTCACACAACACCTGTTGTGATACTGATTGCTTATTAACTGTGTAATTGCCTTATGTTATGGTTGTATTTGATTACATGTTGTTGCCATGTGAATGATAGGACTGAAAATATTGGCCCCCGTCTTTTAAAAGGCATTATATGGTGCAAGCTGTACTTCTCTGTATATGAATTGAAGGTTACTTATAGGGTAATTAATCAGAGGGGGCAGAAATATATTTGTACATCACGAAAGAGAGAGTTGGCAATTAATCGACGTGAACACATTACACCTTTTCTTGCCGATCTCCACTGGTTGCCAGTTATGGAGAGAGTCAACTTCAAGTTATGCACAATCATCTACCAATGTGTTAATGGCTTTTCTCCAGCATATCTGCAAAATAACATTCACAAGTATACTAATCCCAGCTGCATTTGCAAACTTCGGTCTGCTGCTGATACTACAAGACTAAAAATCCCTTTCACAAGGAGATCTATTGGCGACAATGCCTTTACAACATACGGCCCACGTATTTGGAATTCATTACCTCGTGATATCAGGGAAGAACCCTCACTGAGTATTTTCAAAAAACATCTCAAATCTTATTTATATCCAAATTAATTTCTGTTTCTTTGGCTTGGTAATACCTTTTCCCCCTTTTTTTACCTGCCTTTGGTAGTTGTATGTTCATAGCGCCTAGAGCTTTATGAATAGGCGCTTTACAAATCTATGTATGTATATGTATGTAATGAGAAGAAAGCTGTATTGATTAGATGATGAAATCGGAAAAAGATGATGAAAAGCTTAATTACAGACTGCAGGAATTTGCACTTTGGTGGAAGCTCCTAAATCTCATCTAATGCATGGAAAAGAATTAAACAAGAAGGCCATCCTTTAGTTTGGGTAAGAATAAAATGTATCCTGGTTAGCAACTATACTTAAAGGTGCTTGTTCCTATTTATGTCTGTTGTGTTCTCTACTAGATGTGAGAGCCTCACACTTGCACATACACCACATTAAGTACTGTGGGAAACAAACTTGTAGTTTTGATGGTAGAAGCAGTAATGCATATTGCAAAGCTCTATTTAATACTTTGTTATTATTGATGGTTAACCATTATAACAGTGGTTTTTTGTTATTTCTTGGGAATGAAATGGATTTGAGGGCTCAGATTTGAGAACGACAATGATAAAAATACGGCCTTTTGTCTTATATCAAAATCGACACTACTTCCGGGGGGTCCCAAAGATGATCGGAACACGCACCTTTAAAAAAAGAAAATTTTGACTTTGGTGTTTTTGATGAGCATAACCTTTGTTGTAAGAAATTTGAATGGAAAAAAATTGTATAGTAGTTGGTTTTATTTATTAGTCTTTCACAGAAATAGTAACTTATTTCGAAATTGCTCTCCACTGCCTTAATTTCCCAAATTTGAATTATAACATTTCAAAAGCTGTAATTATTTATAAATTTATAATTATTGTTTGTTCTCTTTTAATTGAAATCCATACAGTGGTCACACAGAGTGCTGTAAGTGGCTTGTTGCCAACCGTGCCCCTGTTGATGCCATAGACAACATGGGTCGCACAGCTCTAGACCTAGCAGAGGAGTATCAACACGATGATGTGGCAGCATTCCTTAAATCATGCCAGAAAGAGTTGGCTAGGTCTGATAGCTCTCTGGCCCGACTCACAAGCAGGTAAACATCTTTTATGCTTGGATTATGGTCCTATTTAAGCATTTTTTTTATCCTATATAGTTGTATCATAGTAAATGTGACTATTTTAGTGTGTGTGGTACATCTTACATTTCCAAAAGTTGAAAGTGAACATCCCTTTGGCTGTAACTGCCACTTATTGAAACAATTATCTCTAGGCCTTTTAGCCAACCATATCAAGCACCAAAATCCTCTCAGTACAAGTAACAGTGTGCATGCTAATCTGTTATCTGTAGTTGTCAATTTCATTTCATGTAACTATAGTGTAAGTTATAATTAACATGCAAACATGCCGCTCATCACGTGCAATCGTCAGGAAATTAGATTCCACTGTTTGATGAACATGCAGGCTATGTTCTCCACAAACATGCAAGTAATACTAATTTTGGATTCGATTGAGTACATTTCCCTTTTATTTGGTTATGCCACTATTTCATTTTCATTGAAAAATAATCAATATTATTACCAATAGTACAATTGTCTAAGCATGGAGATTTTCAAGATTTATTATAAAATGTCCATTTTATAACCAGCATTTGTAAGAGTTTTACTTGGTCATGGTTGTAGTATTTGAGTGTTCCACCCAGTTCCCCTTTCACATTCCCCAAAACTACCACAATCCAAGCCTCTAGTACCACAACACATCATACTCATCAAACCGGACATTTTGGCATATTTATAAGTAGTAGACCAAGTTTTTAAATCCGGATTTGTCCCCGAACCGGGGGTGGGTGCGGAGATTAACATCACATTCAAGCAAAATCGCTGTGTGAGGTTTGTTGGAGTAAAAGAGAATTGACAGGATGCCTTTCCTGACGTCACTGTGCTGGACGCCCCATTAGCCCCTCCAAAGCCAGGCGCGTTTAGATCCAGGGAGGCGGGCTCGCGCTCCCGGTAATTTGCAAATTATTGAAAATTAGCCAATTTTGGACAAGTACGCCTTTTTAGCCCCCCGTAATTTTGACGTTTTTCAAATCCTGGATCGCATCCGCCCCTGAAAGCCATCGCCCTTGTAGGTAGTCTTCTTTTAGTTCTACCAGGGTAATCAGCTACCTCTTCTCGTATTTCCTTACAACCGATGGGGGGTGACGGTTTAACCGCTGACAACCCGGCCCTGGGAGCAGATAGTACTGGTTACCAGGAATACCAGTAGCATGCCCTCAAAGAAACCCTGACCTGCCATTAATGTTTATTTTCCTCATCTCCTGCAAATAGTTTAGGTGACCAATAGATGCGACATGCCCCAATATGGTTTGTTTATGGTTACTGGACATTATTTGCTGAAATCTGTTGTAGTCACGCCCCTCCGTTCACATTAAATGGTATTTGGATTCAAATCAATTCTTTGAATTGCAGGGGTTTGTTGTCAATGACTTTAACACAGTAAATTATTGTTTTAATGGAGTGGAAAACACCTAATGTTCCCTAAATAGTTTGGCAGTCCGTTTCTATTCACTATTTACTCTCAGTTATACATGCATCTGATCTTCGATTTCTCTCTTGTTTTGTTAGGCCTTCCATTTATCTAACTCATTTTACAATGTCAATCCAACAGTTTGATTATTTACCGTGTCCCAATCTAAACCTACCACTTTTGTTCAAGTAACACCGCTAACTTTTAACTCTCAACAATTAATCTAACAAATTCTATAACATGACCATAGCTGCAATTTAACCTACATCCTATATTGGGGACATTCAGTAATAGTTTCTTTTCAATAACAGAGAAAAAAGTTTAAAACTCAAAAGAGTATTATATTACTAGCCTTTCAATATATCATTGTCTGTGGTTTTATACCAGATCCCCTAGTTTGAGTTCTCAAGCACTGCTGACCCTGAAAGTTCATTGAAGGCTCAGAGTTGGGCTCAAATAGCAGGTGATTCATTTGCATAAAGTCAATATGAATATTCATGACACAATATCTTATCACACATTTTAGTAGCACTTAGCAATCCATTCATATGACTGACAAAATAACATTCACGTGTGCATCTCTTTGTACATTCTGTGGTATTCCATCCATGCTCAGGGCTGTACTCAGGATTTTTTTTGGGGGTGCGGGACTCGAAAAAGTGACTTTTTTTGTAAAAGTGAACTCTAACTCCCCCTAAAATGGTCCTTTTTTTTGACTTTTTTTTGAATATCCCACTCACCAAAAAATCTCTAACGTTTGGGACCTTTTATCAAAAACTTGAGCAAAAAGTGGACTTTGCCCCATTTTGTGGAATTGGGGAGGCTCCTACCACCCCCCCTGCGTACGGGTCGGCATGCTTCTTCATTCGTGTACAACAGTGATCTTTCTCATCTTTTTAAGAAAAAAGGTGACGGGTGATGTCAGTATCATTTTGTTGGGTAAATATTTGCCTGAGTTGTAGAAACTTTTTACAAATGAGTGGGCCACAGCTGGTTCATTAATAATTTTTTGTTGAGCATACAATATAACCATCAATGATACTGTGATCTCTCTATGTCTATGTAACTTTTATATATTTATCTATTCCAATTAAAGGTGCTTGGTCTAATTATCTTTGCCCCCCCCCAATTTACCTTGAAGTTGTAATCACTTTAATATCAGACCAAACAACTATTTTTCGTACGTTATCCTGAAATTTTAGCCTTTAAATCCTTTTCTATTCAAAGATTCGAAGAAAAACTGCCACTTTAATGCTTATCCATCAATATTAAACAGTATGATAGGGCTTCGCAATTGCACTATCGCTTCGAACTTCAACCGCATGTTTGTTTCCTACAACTTGTGATATTGATGCAAGTAGAGAATATGATACACTTAAATCGGAACAAGTACCTTTAAGGGGACTGAGTGCTGAATAGATCCCAACGGTTAACCACACTACTAAGAGTTCCTTCAAAAGGCCTTTTTTTTGGGGGGACGTCAGGGGCTACCACCCTACCTCATCAAAACTGACTGTGTAGACATGTACAGGCGTAATTCCCGCTGCACTTGGGAATGACCAGCCTAATCCCCAACCAAAAAACCCCCCCCCCCAAAAGAAAAAAAAAAAAAAAAAACCCCCCCCCCCCCCAAAAGGACAGGATATATTCATGTTCATTTGCCCAACTCCCAATGAATTGCAGGTAAAGTGAATTCAATTTTCTTTTTGATAACAGTTTTTTTAAAATCAAACCCAATATTAAATCACCGCAAGTGGCCCTATCCGGGTTTGAACCATGGACTGTCAACACCAGAGCTAATACTCCCAACCAGTGGCTAGATTTATTAGAATTCAACAGAAGTTCAACGTTTGCCAAAATATTTTGGAACTATTTTCTTTAAGCCATTTACATTAACCTTACCACTCTGTAAAGGGCGCCATATCCATAACACACTGCTAGGTTTTGTGATTCAAAGACATTCACAAACATTTTATAGTTTGATGTTACACAACAGCCTTTCTACAAAAAAGTATGGTCAGACTTCAAGAAATGATCTTACTCTACGCATGCCTTTCAATGAGTCCACACGGTACAGCCTTAAAACATGCGAAAACATTGTTTACAATTTTTTTTAGGTGTTGGGCAAGTTCATTTGTTGTCTAACATCAGCCATTCACTCTCTCCTAACTCCTTTGCTGTGCTTTAGTTCAGATTCAGCATGGTGTTTTGAACCAATCCCCCCAATGCATGCATTTGCCTATACTGTACTGAACTAAACATAATATCAGTACTAGGATAAAAAGTGTTCCAAAACCACGGGACATTTTTCGTGATCATGCTAAATTACTTAATACTAATGCTTTTATGTATTTTTTTAAATGACTGCGAAAAGTCAGGGTTTTTATGTGTTAAGATAGGGTTTTTATGAGTTCACATGACTCTATTGAATGAACTTTTCCCCAAAACTGTGCATTGTGGGATTGACTCAATATCCCCTGGTTCTATCATATAGATTTCTCAATTGAATTTATAATAACCTCCGGGTATATCTCCACCTTTTATAATCAGTCTGAGATAGAGATCACCATCAGCAGAGAGATCAGAAGATGCTGCAGACAAAAAGATGAGGACGACAAGACACAGCTTTTTGGTAAGTAACAAAGGAATTCAGAATTAAACAGATGCCAGAGAGTGTGGACTACAATGTGCAGAACTAGAGTTAGGACAGATTTGCTAGGTTGCTGTTTTTTTGG